>DWPQ01001295.1:0-12641 GCA_018251795.1 Perichares adela | reverse complement strand
TTACTTTACCGGGTGTATCATACCTATTGAGAAATTGTGATGAATTCCAGATAGCTCTTTCAATCCCTGTATTTTTGTTCGTTGGTTCAGAATGGTTGGTAATGGAATCTCCAAAGTGGCTCATTGACAATGGTCACATTGATGAAGTAGTTGATGTTGTTAATAAGTTTGGAAGATTGTAAGTATTTTTTGAAGCACTTGTTGTCATTGGAAAACGATAAAAGTTACAATTAATAGTGGCGAAGTATCATCTTTAAAATTACAGCGATTTATATTTTCAATAACATTTTTGATTGATTTTGATTTATCTTATAATTGTTGAATTCTACAAAAAACCTTGAAGGAGCCTGGCCTAGTAGATTGTAGAGTCTTTAAGTTTTAAGATCAAATCATTTTTTTCTTATGAGTTATAGAATACATTTTTAGAAAAAATATACACAGATATCATTGCTATAAACTATTTTATATTTCCGTTTAACACATATGAAAAAGACCGTGTATTTTTTTACAGTAATGGAAATTCTTATGAAAATATAAGAGAAGAAATAGAGACCTACCTCGCAAGCCATACCGATGGACAACGAAAAAGAGTTCAATTTTGGCAAATTTTCAAGCATAAGAAGTTAAGTTTTAATCTTGGATGTATGTCAGTAATATATTTCTTATGTGGACTTGGGTACTATGGCGTATCCCAGTACATTGGACAAATGAGTGGAAATATTCATATAAACGTGACTTTATCTGGAATACTTCTTTTACCTGGAACTGTAACCTCAATATTTCTTCTAAAATTATTGCCAAGAAGATCGTTCTTAATGGGAACTACCTTTCTATCTGGATTGTTTATGATAATTGTCATCTGTATTCCAGTACATTTACAATTGTTCAGAGTTCTTATTGCCAGCGTCTGCAATTGTTTCTTTTTTATGTCTTTCATTACTGTTTTTCTATATAGCGTGGAATTATTTCCTACTTCGGTTAGAAACTCTATACTTGGATTTCTTTCGGTTATTTCCCGTATTGGACAAATTACAGCTCCTCCAGTGAATGCATTGTCGGAAACAATGTCCGGTATAATCTACGGGGCAATGGCTATAATTGGTACAATTCTTTGTTACGTTTTACCTGAAACCAAAAACGTTGAACTGCCCTCGACATTTGATGAATCTAAAAAGCTTTCTCATAAAAAGACGCATTTAGAAGAAAATATCGTAAAAACTCTTCGGCTTGGTACTCATGAAGGTGTATCTGAAAATACTAAGTAGGCAGTTCATTGTTTGATAGAGTACCTGAAGTACTGCATGTGAAGGTTATTTCAATTACCAAATTTATAAACTGATTATAATGTTATACAAGTATACCGCCTGTAATAACCTAGATAATAATAATAAAAAAAACGTATAAATATATGTAATTATGCACTCCGTTTAAAGTATTGAGAATTGGTTTATTTCAATCTTAGTGTTAATTTTATAATTAATTTCATGACCATTTATTTATATATTTAGCCCATTATGAGACACAGTAATATGGAGACTTGAAACGAAAAGGGATAATAAAAGAGAAAAAAAACCCCGTTTTAAAAGCTCACCCGTTACAATAGAGTTCAGTAAATCATTTCAGACGACCCTAGTTTTTGTTATATTACACAAAAAGAGTAATTGATGGAGCAAGCTCAACAAAATTCCTCTCTGAATATTTTTATCTGGAAAGATTTACGAAGTTTCATCGCAGTCATTAGTAATATCGTCCGGTTGTCTGTTTTAGGGTTCGGTGATCGTAGCAACTGAGATTATGAAGTAGTTTCATATATTACTGGCCGTTACGTGCTTGGATGGACGTACTATACACATTTGTCTGCTTTCTTTTTCATATCATTATAATGGCTTCAATCCATTAGAAGCTTACACGGACACGGGCCTCTCCTTGTTATTTAGGAGACTCGGGAGTATACTTCATTACGGTTCTCCTGTTCAGATTGATAAAGGAGCTACTGGCGAACACTGGGCGTCGGAAGTTGTCATGTGGCTTCGCGATCTTCGAGATGGTTTGACGACTGGACGATAATAACCGAAACCTATAGCTCTAAGCTCTATCCAGAACACGGAATTCCTTAATGAACGCTTTTACGCACTCATTAACTAATCTAACCAACGGCCTTAACTCGGTTGCTTAACTCGGTAGATCGCTTATGATTCACTGAGCGGTCAGGCTAAGAGCACATAAAGAACGTAATGTCACGTCTACGTAATCCAGCTAAAACAAGAAAGTCTACAAATATGCATATAGACCTTTTGTCTCACAAACAAGCCATATATACCTTATTTATGATTGGAATGCCGACTTTGTCGTGAAAAGGTATGCCTGTGATCGAACTCAAATATGATCGATTGATATCGAGTAATTTTTTCATGAAAAATCATGTCTGATTCATAACAAAAAGTCCATAGCGATTTCCAATTATATGCCGTGAATTAAAAATAATTTACCGTTTAAGTACTGAATTAATTTATTACAATTACAAACGTCTTCTTGAATTACTTCTAGTCTTCATCATCACTACACAACTGTCCCACAGATTTGCTCGGGTGTCCACTCGTATTAAAATGTCAGAGTATAGCACGCTTACTTCACACTACTTCAAGAACATTAGAAAAAATTCTTAGGTATGCAAGTGATCATTAATTTGTAACATATACAAAACTTTTGAACAATTATAGATGCAGACTTCAAACTGGTTCTCCGTGAGAGACCGATGCTCAAACTAGACCATCACTGCTATTGATGACTATCAAATTTATCAGCAGTATAATAAACTTTGGTCACTTCATTCAATATGTTGTTAATTATTGAAGATGCCTTAAATGTTATTTTAAATTTACCTCAGACAGGTCAGTGTTAAAATCTAGTATATAAGAAACAGAAGGCTCCGCGACATCGTTACTTTCAATAAGCCCTATACACCGGGATAATGAAAAAAGTTTTTATTACCAAAATACTTGGTTCGGTTTGGCTGACTCGGGACAATAAGTGGCGAATAATATAATGTTTTGTTCAAATTTCGGATCGTATAATACAAACTTGTCTGTAAGAGGATAGAGATGCGAAAATATATTTAGAAAGCTTATTTCGGGTATTGTGTTATTGAATAGCATACGCGTATGTAGTCCATTTAGTATACGTGACTAATGATCAGCTCAAATTAAAAATCACAATTCAATCAATAACAATCAGTTAAAATCAGTTGCAGTATTGTTCACCAAACATTTTTTTTTTGGATAGATATTAATCAGACGTTATTCTTTCTGTACCAATGAATTTTGTCTAAGTTACCAAAAATCAGTTTTTACGACAATCCTTGCGTACCATATATGTACTAATTGCGTATAGTTTTTGTCATTAGGTTGTATCTCTTTCACACAAAGGAATACATGTACTTGTGCCAACTTGTATCAACAAACTCGTAAATAGGATTTTGTACTGCCTGATGGACATTGTTTCTGATGGACATTTCGCTCCAACGACTTTATAGTAGACAGAAGCCGTCTCCTCAATATCCGTATATTGATTTTTATTCCCAGCAAAGGTTATTTAAAGCTGTAGGCCTGATGAGTACGACGGCTGACGGTGAGCTTCCCCCAGCTCATGTAGCTTACGTTCCGCTTTGTCTAGCTGGTTTTGTGAACTAAATGTGAAAAATAATGCTAAAATACATTTTTATTTCAAATGACAAGTACTATAGAACGGCAATCATTTTATATCGTTTGATGACTTTTACTTTTTTGTGCCCATTCGCCTTTAAGGTCTACTACTCCTCTGATTTCTGGCACAAGAGTATCGTCAGGAGTGAACTGGGTGAAAGAGCGTCCAGTGTCTTGCAACAGTCTTCTGTTGCAAGGAAGGCGAACTAAGAAGACTGGAAAACGACCTTGTCGGCTACCGCCTTGGGCTCACGATTATATGGAAGTCTTTGTTACTAATTTCATATACTTATCAAGAAATTAGCTATGGCCAGTCAGCCTAATAATTTGTAACAAAATAAACACCATGAGATTCAAGCTGCGATTATAACATCTAATGGGCGTGACTCACCGACGGCGTGCAGTAAATTTGGCCCACTTCATCCAAGTGCCGGTAATAGATGAAGCTGTTACCACACCCCTGGAGCACCTTGCGGACGGCTATTTAAGTCCATAAAATTTCCACTGGCTTGAAACTTTTTCTATATATTTCTTTAAAAGCTGGAGATGCCTTTTAAGTTTTATCCGTTATTTTATAGTAACAGTTTTCATGAATTGAAGTAGGTAGATTCTTAAAGAATCCTTTGGGATTAAATACAGTTCAAATTTAGTATGTAACTGCGTATGAAGATATGAGTACTGTCACCGCTAATAAGGTGCACCGAACGCTACTGTTCCATTGTTCAGCGGGGTATACCAAGAGTATGGGGTTGGCATGTTCCCATGGATAGATGGTGCGTCATACACTCCAGATATGTTTACACGTATCATTGGAGACGGTACTTGCATTATCAAAACCTGCTTTCCAGTATCGTCGCAGCTAAATGAGGTTTCTGTCATGAGGTACTTAAAATTCGCTTTGCAGCCCCACGTTATGTATCTACGTTGTAATTATGCTCAAAGGACTCGGCAACTTAAATTTCTTTTGCGGAACGTGAGGTAACTTAATGGGCAAATAAAAAGTTAATTTTGGCCTTTGCCCGTACCAAATAACAAGTAAATAAATAAGCTCCTTTTGCTTAAACATGATTACTACCTACTTTGTTTCAGAGACTTAAATAATTAGCATTTATCCCATTGTTGTGTTCAGTTCTCTACAAAAGACGAGGAGCAAAAAACCAGTCCTGTTGGTAGTCCTGGTCAACAACGATTGGACTGATTCTGCGATACAGCTACCAAACCACGGAAAAATATAATTATAATTTCTAAAAAGGGGCGTTCAGCCCAGTATGTAAACAAGGGCAGGTAGAAACATGATCATAATTATCTTATTTCTTCTGGAGAGACTGACGAATATAAGTTAAATATTTATCCAAGCTGATTCCGCAAACGTTTCTGTGCCAGATAACGATTAGTGAAAGTGAAAAAAGGATGAAAAATATGGGTTGATTGTATTTTTTAATGCCATATCTTAAAAAAATTAAAACATGACCAAAATTAAAATGTTTGAGTTGGGCTACTCTCATTGTTTAGGGGTATGAAAAAAGTTTCTGACCTATACTCAGATCTAGCAAATATGTACAAAAAGAAATCGTAAAATTTTTCAAGTTGTTTCGGCGGTTTATGGCAACTAACATTCTGACACGAGGATTATCTATATATATAAAATTCTCGTGTCACAGTTTTAGTTGCCATACTCCTCCGAAACGGCATGAACGATTATTATGAAATTTCGTATGTATATTCGGTAGGTCTGAGAATAGGTTGTATACTATTTTTTATACCCCTATGATTTAAGGAGAGCTCACGCCCAACATATTTTATTTTATGGTAATTTTTTTTATACATTTTTTTATAATGTGGTACAAAAAATACATAAAACCCCCAATTTTCACCTTTCTACCACCAACCGATTTTGTACACCAACTTTCATATGGCAAAACAACGTTGGCGGGGTCAGCTAGTGTTTATATAGATAGATAGATAGATAGATAGATGACGTACAATATAAGTTATGCAGATCTAAAATACCGTTCAATAAGGGCAAGCTCTGTGGTATGACGGGCAGTTTGCGGTTCGGATATTGTGACGGGAATTGACCGCAGGAATTCCGAATACTCGCAGCTTTGAAACCAGGTATTTATCGAGCAAATACCCGTGATACCCAATCCTTAGATTCCATTCGATTCTCCTGTAACATTGATGTTTGTACATACTTCCACAGCCATTCGCTCTCAACTTACGCTGATAGTACATCTGTTTTTAACAGACATTATTCAAAATATTTTTAAAAATTTACAAAGTCCGATAAGGTGTGACTAAACGTTTGGCAAAAATTTAAACTCCAATAAACTACATACAAATTTTGGACAAACTACATACAAATTTTGGACGTTTTCTACCGTCATTATTATTAACAAAACGATAATTAATGTACTCGTAACAAAAACAAATAAAGGCCTTCAAGTTTAATAATAACATGGCGCTATATAACAAAATTTACGAAACATATAAAATTGTTTAAAAAAAGCAAATTGTTTAAAAGACATAAAACCAATGTATTAACATTTCAAATCAGAGCCGAACGTACCATTGAGTCTTCCGATTTCTTTCCAAGTCGTCAAAGTGTAATCATGTTTCGTCGTAAAGTTTTAGTGACGGCTCTAAAATGGCTGTATAAATGCTCATTTACTACAAAAGAGCTGTAAAGTCTTTGGAATTGAGGTTGAGCCTTCCTCAGTTCAAATTATTCAGGTGCCAATACAGTTGTTTTCTAACCTGGGATAATAATATTGTAATAACCTCTCTTGTAGAGCTATATCTATATGTATTGTGGTGCATTTAATTAGTGAAACGAATAAATGAAAAAAAAATCTTATAGCTCCATACAGCCAACCTGCTATTCCCTAACCATTATGGCCCTGGGCTCATAATAGATTGTAAAACAGAGTTAAAGTCCTTCGGGCAGTATGACTTTCCTTCTGAACAACCCTGGCCGCTAACCCTTCCATAGATGAGTTTTGTAAGCTCATCCATCCTTGGGTCAAGGCAACATCACATACACGCGGTACGCCCTGTTGAACAACGGATGAGATTCTGGCGCGGGGTCCATCCCGTTGGAGGTCGCTGGGTTCTACTACTACTAAGTTTAATCCCAGTGGATATCATTTAAGGGTCTTCGACCGGCATGACTTCCTAATTTTCTTATTACCATTACTCCTTCTAGAATCAACAGTGAAATGTCTGTAATTGTGACTTTCTCCATGGCCTTCAAAGCGTCGGTGATACCTTTAGTGCCACGCTCGTCCATTGGCGGCGGTGACTGCGTACTATCAAGTAGTCCTTCAGCTTGTATGTTGGTTATTGACATAAAAAAACAGCATTGCATAATACAATCATTACAAAGAGAACTGTTATTCTCGTTCAGTCCTACGTTTAAGCAATTTGAAGATTTTGTGGAGATAAACTATTCTGAAATCTAAAACTAAACAATTTCTTTCGAGCAAAATGAATACTTTGTAGGATTAATTTAACAACGGTATTAAATCCAAGTTAATCTCTCTTTGAAATAATTTCATCAAAAACATGGTCAGCTATCTCGTTTCACCGTGTCCACCGCACAGGACAGGTCAAGAGGCACGTAATTAATTATGTAGCGTCAGCGCACACGGTTTCAATGGAGATAATAGCTTGTGTGGGATGCCTTGCAGGATAGTAATAATGCGAAGAGCAGAACACTTCCCGGGATTAAAACTGTTTGCTTTATCACTTTTTATTTGAGAAAGGTGTTGACGGAGAACGATTACAGGCAGACAGTGAGAGATAGCAAACGGCAGTAGCTACTTAACATTGCCGATAGAAGTCGGCTAAATCGGAGGAATCACTGACATGTTACTAAGAGAAAACCAGTAAACTCCATTGTTGCCTGAATTGTGCTACTACTATTTCGTTAACAAGTGTTATATATAATATAATATAGCCTGCAGCTGTCTAGTTTATTAAAAGTGGCTGGTTTGGATGGGAGAAAAAAATTGACACTGAAGATTCACAGTAGGTATCTACCTTTTTTTTATCGTGGGGAATCCTCAACAGATACGCAGTCGCTCGGGGGCGCGACTGGTTAAGCCGGACTTTTACCGGCTAAACCCCACGGTATTTCCTCTCGCACCGTATGGCGGGAACACGGGGATCGCGAGACCGCCGCCCAATGGCCATGGGCATGGGCAAGCTGACATCTGCAAAGCTTTCCACACTTCGCAGGCACTGACCTCCCATACCCGCTTCCTTACAATGTGTTAATAACATAGATGTTACGCAAAATGACACTGAATATTATAATTTAATGGAATATCGATTTTGCATAGAGGAGACCTGACGATGTAATATTAATTAGTATTTTAGTGAACCTTTGAGTTACCTGCTTCTGTCCGTGATCTGTTCATCAGTATAGTGCATGCTTTATGTCACATACATATATGGTCGTCATTTTTGTTTTCGAATGACGATTATTATGCAAATGACAATGGCGGTTAGCTTCGTGCGTATTTTCAGTGATTTTATTGTATAGAAAACTACATAACAATACGAAGGTATTGAAAACTTATTTTATTTAATGATTTATGGTTAAATATCAATCACTACGCTATGACTAGTTAAAGTAATAGCACTGACTGTAATTAAAATTGTTGACAGTAACTTATATTGAATATAACAATATCCTTGCAAAATAATATTTTCTAAGACGGAGTAAATAGATTGTGGGGTACAGCACCGTGTGAGAAAATCGTATCAACGGCAACTCAGTGATTTATGTACTGCACAAGAGTACGAGAACCGATAAGGGACGCTTCACGGGCTAAACTCACGGCTCACTCGACATTTGAAGTACTATTACTTTATATAACGAATGGATTTTAACAATATTATTAGTGTGTTGGAGTATTAACTACATAATATGTTATTTTTACAGTTTTTTTTACATTTTGGGAGCAAAATAGGAAATACGGATTGTTTAACGTAAAATTTTATTTTAATTTTAAAATTTTATTTATACATTTGTTTAATGTAAAATGCTTACATAAAGCAGTGATAGTCTAGTGGTTTGAACTTTGGTCTCCCGAACGAGAGATCGTGCGTACGAATCCGGCGCGCACCACTAATTTTCTAAAAGTTATGTGCGTATTAGAAATTAATTATTACTTGCTTCGGTGAAGGAAAACATCGTGAAGAAATCTGCACACCTGAGAGTTCGCCATAATGTTTCTCGAAGATGTGTGAAGTCTGCCAACCCGCACTTGGCCAGCGTGGTGGACAATGGCCTTAAACCCTCTCAGTATTAGTGGAGACCCGAGCCCAGCAGTGGGACAACTGTGGGTTAATGATGATGAATGGCAAATGCAACATATCAGAAGTAATTTAATAAAAAGTTCTAATTTGAAAATATGTACATACTGTAATAATATCTTTAATACAACACTTTAATTGTTGTAATATTATTTATATATGATTATATATGATGAATGCAATTACCTACCGTTGCTATATTCACTTTCTTACTAGATTCTCTTTTTATATCAGATGCTTTTTTATTGCAAATTTAAATAATGCATTAAATTATCTTTAGAGTAAACTTAGCGCAACTTGCTTCTAAATTCACTGTATTCACTGGGTGCCTTAATTGATGTCACGCAGAGACCTTACTGAGCTTACCCCTCGGACCGTAACTTATCATAGTGGAATAGCTTCTAGCTTGATAAACAGTTCGTGTTACTCAGGAAGGATTCTTGAGAATGGTATAACCTATAAATTTCTGTAAAAATAATAAACTTTATGTATTAATATTTTCTTCTCCAGAAACGTTACAAAAATGGGTTTCCCTTTAAGTTGGCACTCTTCTTATCTGCATCCGTTTTGATAGAAAAAAATCCCAAAAAAAAAACATTGTTACCTATTTTTTAGTCGCTAGCCGCTGCCTGGATAAGTTTCGTCTAAGGATAATCGTTCTTACATTAGTGCTTCGAATCACAATAATATTATCATTATCATTATCTGTACTCCGTCGAAGTGGCTTTGCTTTGAGAAACATGATATGCACCAATTGTACCCGCGCGCGAAACAATTTTATTGTTACAAAATGTTATCCGCTAACAAACAACACTGTAATGTTTATAAGTTATGTACAAATATGCCTGGTTTCCGTTTTATATTTAGTGTACTGTGTTTAAGAATGAAGGCTTCTTGTACGTTCAGGACTCGTTCAATAAAATATTTATTCAAATATCCCCTTGCATACTTTGCTATTGAAATCCTCGTTTTGTTCGTTTCGAAATATTTTGTTATTGAGTATCCGATGTTTAATAAAAAATAACATAAAAATATGCAATTTCTTCATAGTGATTAATATTTAAAACTGACTCCTTGGTAAGTAGTTTATGTTAAAACTGTTGCAACAGACATAATTTTACTATTTTATTGATCACGTAAACTTAATTCTATTTAAATATAATTGTAAAATGTAGTATGTCCTAGTGGAGCTTTGGGTGATACCCGCAATAAAGATTGTAGAAGTTATCTAATCCTTAAGTAGATTAAGTAGTGTTGTTAAATTAACATGGACGGGCTGGAGTTTTAAACTGCTTCTATACAGATGTCAAAGCGTGTATGTATTAACATGCTACGTGTACAATACAATATAATGAGTTGTGTTTGTATTTATGACAAAACTTGTGAGGATGTGGGACAAAGTAGCTCAGACCCTCAAACATTATAATAAAATAAACTGGAATACCATTCTAACAGGCTGCACGTTAATTCATATCTAACGAAAATGGGGCAGTGGCTGACTCCATAGCATCTCGCTATCTCCAGGATGAGGTAGAAGCTAGATTTAATGAGCCAGTCCCAGAAGACGGACGGTAGCATCTCCCATCTCCCGGTCGTAGCGTTTCAACACGAGTGATTTATGCACAACGCCGAACGACCGATAACAGAACGAAGAAGCTACATTAATGCTCTTCCATGTAAAATCTTCGCGATATTTTTTATGTTATTAAACTATTTAGACCCTAACAGCATGTTTCGTTGGACGTAAATATAACAGAAAAAACGATATTAAAATAGACGTGTAAATATCGTTATATATACCCTTACTGTAATAATTAATGGACTTCTGATGATCAGCTACTTAAATATTATGATAAACATCGAGATTGTATAGTAGCTATTTTATGAAATAAAGTTTCAAATATATTCATGTTGTGATAACAAGATTATGTGGATTAGTCTATCTATGAGTCCAAGCCCACCTCATCCGAACTTGGTGTACCGTCTACCGTGTACCCAGCTTCGTACAGCTAGATAAAATCCCGTGAGTCGTGTACCTCTGGGCTTTGATTCCGTGACTACTTAGATGAATGACCACTGCTCTTCCAGAACTTATACTACAACCGAAACACTTGGAAATATTGCACTGTATATTGAAATTTGTTTTTTTATGTATAAAACTGTATGTATATGGGCAAGTAAGTGATAGGAAGCTCATGAAATATACTCGCCCGTTCATTCTTTGATCTATCGTTAGGATTTAACATAAGGATGTCAAGTACGGACTGATTAAAGGAAAGACATGACAAAGCCCACACTAGAGACGGATTAAACTAGCTGACAAAGAGCTTTCGTCCAATATTACAGGCTCACGTTAACGAACAAGTATTTAGATATACTAGTGATCGTATGGTAGTTGAAATTCAACCATAAATCATTAAAAAAATAAGTTTTTAATACGTGCGTATTATTATGTAGCTTTTACACTTCTACACAATAAAATCACTGAAAATACGCACGTATATATTAATCGTAATAAGTATATCGAGTATGCATGTGGGTATGTCTTAGTGTGTGTATTTTTTTATTTATTGATTTAATGTACTTCAAAAACATTATTATTGAAAAATATTAGCGTTCTGCACTTTTCCTACTCATAAACTATAACTGTGCGAAATTTTATACTTCTATGTCTGCGCAATTTTCGTAAAAAGGGATCCAAAGTTTTCGCTTCACGTATTTTTAAATAGATTGAGCCGGCACTAATACAAATAATAACATTGTAACATAAATAATAACATACCGTTTATGGATTTACAATTTTATTCAAAATAAGTACGTTAAGAACGTTGATAAAGGTGTGTAACAAAATGGAATACAGAGGATCCAAAATGCCTGTACATATCATAATCCCGCCACGAGCACATATCATTCCTAAACGACGGTGACATGTTAAAAATGAAATTTCATAGGCAGCCGCATCGGGTTAAATGCATATTGCCAAAAATAATGGGGTGATGTGTAAATAGCTCCTACAGGGTTTTGAATATGAATTGTATGCTTTTAAATCGCGGTATCTATATACATATTAGCGTATACTTGGATTTGAATCAGCTAAACCCTTTAAGATCAGCGAAAAACCTAATGATATAGGCGTATCGGGGAAAAATCGAAGGAAAATAACGTTATTATTATTCTATTATTTAAATCAGCGTTTATTTGAATTAAGAATCGTGTGACATTCACGAGTGCCCGTAATGCTGATGAGTAAGACCATTGTGAGCATTTAATGTGAATCCGGACGAGTGGATGTGTTTGAATGCATTTAATCTTCTCAGTAAGCTTAGCGTAATATTACAGTGACGTCATCACAATCGTACTCAATCTCTGCTGGATATTAAGTTTCCGGGCATAAACCATTGAACGGTTAGACAACGTCGAGTATTACGTATCGGCGAGATATCTTCACTCGCAATCAAATAGTTGTACGATCAAGAATGATATACACGTTGTGGAGCCCACAGCAATCGATTAAATTATTTAAAAGATTCGTCCGCATTGGACTGTACGTTGCATCTGAGTACGCAAGCCGCCCAAATGACCGTTTCCTTTTAGGAATATCTTGGAACCGTCAACGAA
>DWPQ01001294.1:0-12648 GCA_018251795.1 Perichares adela | reverse complement strand
ACCTACTTTAGTCGTGCGCGTCGATAGGCCGTGACAAAATACTAAAATTGGAACTCCGCCACAAGCTGAAAAAGATTGTGAACCCCTGCTTTAGGGGGTTGAAGCTACGACCACGATACTAGAAAACGAACTGGTGGAGGTGATAAACACAGGTCTGGAAAGTTCTTAAGGTTTCCAATGATTTGCGCGATACCTTAAAAACTGTCTAATGACGGTGTCAAAGTAGATGACAAATAGTAACATCGAAGCATGAAATAGAGGAAATTGGTCCCTGAAAGCTTAGGCAAAATATTAATGGCAACATTGTCAAGTATACAATTGTCTTTGTATTCAACACCCGATAAATTTAAGTGGATGGTTTAGTATAGTAGTATATGTACTGCCGAAGCAAGTATATGATGGCAAGTTATTACCGCCAGCCATGGGTGCTTGCGACACTAAAATACAAGAAGGGAAGGAAACACCTGTTTATTAGTGGTTTTATAGCTTATGGATTACACAAAAACATTGGTTTATTCTAGGTTTCAATGTTGGCACCGCTTCAGTCCAATAATTTGATAAGATTGTTAAGTTTATTTATTAACCGTCTTCATAAACAATCTGATTGAAGCTTTCAGTCGTTCAAAATATTTATTTTACACTTCGCTACGTCGAAACGATAAATCAAAAAGCACTCATATCTCTGTCTGTTGCCACTCAATTAGATCTCGATAGGAAAGCTCATCTGTTTACAGGCAACTTCGTCTGACAATTTGATCTAGCGATTATTTTGCTGCAGCAAATCATAATATTTTTATAGTATGCACATAATTGATTAGAAAAACTTGCACGATTTGAACGGAGACTCAGGGGGTAGATCCCAACCTCGAAAACCATTAATGTAACTGCTTTCGGTTGCTACTACAAATATCAAATAATTTATGATAAATATTCTGTAATTATCAACTATCAGCCATGCACCTATATACAGGCTTTATATTAACTTCTTTTGACAAATCTAGGAAGTCGTTTTTAACCTCTGTGATATAAGGTATATTTAGATATTTAATTGTTCAATATCTTTACACGGAATACCACCCTACTTCTATAATAAACCATGAAATATTTAGACGTGTGTGTTATGTATATTATTATGTTTAGCAATACTCGAGTAGGGTGATATTTAGACTTTCAAGCTATCGATACCGACGCTTAATAAGACTTTCGTTATTTTTCTAACATGTCACCGTTATAACATTCCAGGTACAGGCCGTCTAATATCGCTATGCGATGACAACAGCCTGCATCTGTGGGAGATCACCGAGAAGTCGCTGGTGGAACTGAAATCGCACACATTCGAGGGCAAAAATAAGAAGATATCGTCAATATGTGTGGAGTCCAGCGGGAAGAACCTTCTGCTGGGGACAGAGGGAGGAAACATTTACACATTGGACATCAACACTTTCACCATCAGCGAAGATGTTATATATCAAGATGTTGTTATGCAGAAGTAAGTTTTTAATTTGTAACACGATCCATTACTTTTAATTGTGTTCTCTCTCGTCTACGGCTCCCGTTTTCTATGTATAATATCTCTATTGGTTTTGGTTTCTAAGTCAAACAATGAAAGCATTATTTATGATGATAGGATCTTTTACCCGTCTGACTTCCTTGGGGTAGAGTCAACCATGGAATGTTTTAATGTGTTGCGCTTGCATTGATAAGCCAGTAGTTGATACAAGTACTTAGCCGGCAACGCGTGTGAATTTGATGTTTCGGAGATCCATTGGCATCGGTAACCCTTCACTACCAAATCTCTGTCCACTAGTTTGACATCTAATGACATAAAAAAAGTTATTAAAATGTCAATGACATATGTAACTGTTCCGTTCCAGCTGCCCAGAAGACTTCAAAGTGAATCCAGGCGCAGTGGAGGCCCTGTGTGAACATCCTAAAGTCCCCGCCCGCATCCTGATCGGATACAACCGTGGGCTCGCAGTGCTGTGGGACCGCGGCGCAGGCGCACCCACCCACACATTTGTGTCCAATCAACAGCTCGAGAGCTTGTGCTGGAACGATGACGGTAAAATGATGATTTTTAACCCGTTTAGAAAAAAAAATGTACGATAAAATGATAAGTGTCACAGCATGTCAAAAATGAATTAAACTTACATGTAGATCGATTGATGTTTTAGTGTCATATTCGCCTCAAAATGTCGCCTTAAATTTTTTTATAAAAAATATATTTAATAAACCGTGGATATAGGTTACAAAATGAAAAATAATTTTGTATTAAGTAACATAATTCCGACGACCCCGTAGCTTAGTTGGTAGTGACCCTGCCTACGAAGCGAGGGGTCCCAGGTTCGATTCCCGGCCGGAGCAGATATTTGTGTTGTCCATGCCACCCGCGACACAGGGAAACCTAGTGCGGGGGTATGAGTGTGTTAGCGTTTATTTATTTATTATTTATATTCAAAACTATCGAATAGAAAAACACAGTAATGGCTCTTTCAAACAAAGTCAGAGTTGTGACATTTTAAACAAAACCTACGCATTTTGTATGTATGTAAAATCATGGGCTTAATTATAATGTAACGTTCCTAGGAGAACACTTCACCTCATCTCACAACGATGGTTCGTACGTGACATGGGAAGTGGCCGGAGCGGCTAGCGACCGACCCCTCAAGGAGCCCATTACCCCATACGGACCCTACCCCTGCAAAGCGATCACGAAGTTCCTCAATAGAACCAGCGTGGACGGCGAGGAGATTACCATTTATGCTGGTGAGTAGGTCTACACTACTCATGATCGGCTGGATATCGGTAAACTGCATGCACTACTGATTTTTCTAAATTAAGTATGTATTGGAAATTAATTATCACTTGCTTCGGGTAGTAATTATTTTATATATATAGTAATTAGTAATTAATGATTAGTAATTAGTAATTATACTTATTATAGGCAGAACAAAAAAACGAAAATTAAACTACTTGTACATGGGTGGTGATATTTAATTTTAATAGTATCTTGATGAATAGAAATCGTATTCATTATCTCGAGGAAACCTTCATACCTGAAAATTCTTCATGATATTCTCAAACGAGTTATGAATGATGAAGTCATAAAATTCACACTTCGCTATAGTAGTGAACATGTATACATATACAGTACAAATATTATTTATTGTACACCAGTTCATAGTTTATGTACAGTATTATTCTTGGTAATAGTGTACAAAATAAACGGTCTTATCACTAACACCATATGCGTTATACCAAGCATGTTATATTTTCAACTTCCTTCATATGTTAGCTTTTGTTGTATTTCATTTCAGGTGGCATGCCGAGAGCTTCCTACTCAGACAAGTACACAGTGACAGTCCAGCAAGGCGATAAACATGTCGCTTTCGATTTCACCAGTCGGGTAAATATACTAAGTTTTGTTGCTCTGTGTATGAACTTTACAGTAGCTAGAATTTTTTTTATTGAAATTTATTGAAATTTAATTCAAATTAAAAAGAAATTGTAAATATTATTTTCGATGTTACATGTTATACTTATAGTGTAAGATTAAAAAAAAAAACAAATAATATCCTGTTATTTCGAAACTACCCATATTATTATACAACATTTTTTATCTTGAAAAATCAAAAAAATTACAAAATATGAAAAAAAGATTCTAAAGTTACCTATTTAGGTCAAATGTATACTGTAATAGTACTGTGTAGCGATTGTACTAATAGTACAAAAATCTTACTGAGCAACGCTTCATATAGATCTGGAATCTGGAGTCCCAAGAACCGTCAATTATAAGGAATTGAGCTTCCCGAATCTATTCATACACTATGCAATATTGGTTGTTGGTACCTCACGAGTGTATTCGCTTGCAGGTGATAGATCTGTTCACGACGACGCCGGTGCCACCGGACGGCGCGCCGCTTCAGGAGGCGCGACCCGACACGCCCGCGCAGATACAGCTACAGACTGTCAACCAAGTGGCCGCTGCCTTGGTGAGTTGTACTGTTCAATGTGTTGTTAAAGTTAGTTTAGTAATACTTCCGGCTCGAAGGACCAAACTTTGTTACTTTGTTACATGTTGAGTAGAAAATTAGCACATTAAAACATTTATTATTTATTATTCATTTATAATTATCGTTGAAAAAATATTTTATATGCTAGGAAATCGTTACATTTTCTTCCTTGAATCATAACCAACCTCCCCTGCATCCGGCTGAACAGAAAGGGTGGCGTTCGGCTCCATTTTTGGTGGTCGCCAAACTATAACTGACGGTGCTCATGGACAGTGGTTTTTTTAATGGGTATGTCTACCGCCCTTACTTACTGCTACCTCAAAAATTCGCCCTGAATGTAAATCACCGGGTTACGCAACTGAAGAGCTAGTTAATTAATTAATTCTCGGCCGGTAATGCTTATACAAACTATAAGTAGGTTAAAGAGGTGAGTTGTTTGTTAAAACAATATTTGAATGTTTTCGCAGGTGGTGCTAGCCGAGGAAGAGTTGGTGGTGATAGACCTGTGCGACGCCCGCTGGCGGCCGCTGCGGCTGCCGTACTTGGTGTCTGTGCACGCGTCCGCCGTCACCACCGCTCAGCTCGTGGACGGCGCCGCCAGCAACGTGTTCGATAACATCGTCGCCGCGGGTGTGTGTCGATATGTGTTCTATACTTTACATTGTAGTCATATAGAAATAGGTGCAACATAGTAGTATTAAATGGCACAAAAGGAGATAACTGATACATTATAATAATTAAGAGGACAGTTAATCTATTTATACATATGTGAAGCAAAATTTTTCAATCCCTTTTTACGAAAATTGCACGGGCGGAGGAGTATGAAATTTCGCACACTTATAGTTTTATGTGTAGGAGAAGTGCAGAACGCTAATGTTTTTCAATAATAATGCTTGAAACTGAGCTATACAACAAGAACAACTAATAAATAAAACATTACACGTACTACCATACGTTTGACACACCCATATGCACACTCGATATATGTTTACACCTTCGACGTTTATTATGCAAATTACATTTTTAATTTATTTAAGTGCCTCCATATGAAATTTCATCACAATCGGTTAAGTTGTGATCGTGTCACAGGCAGGCAGAGTTATTTTTGCATTTATAATATTAGAATAGATTGGTCTCTTGAATAAGAAACATAGGTGAGATTCTCACCGTGAGAATACCAAGTCACATGACCAAGTAACACGCTTACTAATAAATATCCTAGCTTACGAAAACACCTAACTCATACAATCATAACACGATCGTATATCGTCGTCATTGTCGACAGGCTTGCAACAAACCGAGAACGTATATTCTGAAAGCGCGTGGCCTATATCCGGGGGTTGCGTGGAGCCCGCCGAGCCGTGCGAGAGGCAGCTGCTGCTGACTGGCCACGAGGACGGCTCCGTGCGCTTCTGGGACGTGAGCGGAGTCGCCATGACGCCGCTCTACAAATATACGACTGCGCAGCTGTTTAGGTAAGGATGTTGTGCTCCTTTATATAGTTTGGAATGAACGTTCTTGCTGTCGAGGGATTTCGGTTTCGATTTCAGGCCAGAGCACCTAGACAAAAATCTTAGTGGTTAGCGTTCACGCTTTGATATATTACCCCTAGAATATCTAACGGTTAGCCTTTTCGATGATATCTTAAAAATGTATGGTAATGGCTTTCGCTGCGGAACGATTTTGATTTGATTTTTGGCGAGATAACACAACATCTTTCTGCAGCGAATGTCATTAGCATACATTTTTATGATGTTGTATAACGTGGACGCTACTCGCTAACATTTTTGTCTAGGGACTCAGATCTTAAATATTCTAGACGCTCCGATGAACACTTGCGTCCAATTATATTGAAGTCTGTGTCAATGGAAGCGATTATATATCTTAAGTATTTCTTTTTAGTTGATATTCGTCAAAAGCAAATTTAATTACCTATAAACTAATGATCAAGAACTGAATCCACTTTAACATCCAACATTGGCAAATAATCATAGCTTCATAAAACCACTTTGATATGCTCAATTAAATTTATCGCCATTAATAAGTAGCAAGTGTGCTAATGTTTTTCATTGTTGTACTAATGAATAGAGTTATTGAAAATTGTGTTTGGCATGGCATGGGACACCACATTCATCGTAGTGTTGTGTATAATGTTTGTGTTAATTTTGCTATGATTACACAACATAATATGTAAAACAACTTACATTTTGTATGTATAGTAAAATGTCATATTACATTTTACACATATTGTAACATTACATGTCGAAGCTATGATATTAATTAATGATGTCATGTCATGTTCATCAGTAAAGTAGTTGATAATTATTGTTAAAATGCATTTATAATTTATCCATGGAGAAATATTACCGAAATAAAATTAACGTGTATTAATAAAGAAGTAGTCAAAATATTTTTTTTTATAAAATCTTGAATAGTAAAATAGCACTGTACAATTTTCAAAATATTCAATATTTATCGGATGTTCTGACTAAATCAATTTCCACTAACTCTTACTGAAAAATTAT
This sequence comes from Perichares adela, assembly GCA_018251795.1. Lineage (NCBI taxonomy): Eukaryota > Metazoa > Arthropoda > Insecta > Lepidoptera > Hesperiidae > Perichares > Perichares adela. The sequence continues at coordinate 6,110 of DWPQ01001294.1, read as the reverse complement.
CTAACAAAATTGAAAAAAACATTAGCTACACTAAACCAAGCTTGCGGGCTTGTTATTGGCTATCGAAGTGTTGCTAACTGAATTTGTCTTCTGCTTATTGCTTTCTTACCAAGAGGGCTGAAGCGATCTACGGCGAGGTAATACTTACTGTCATTTGTATCGCATATGTTTATTTTATGTTTACTTAGTTTTATACAGGCCTTGCTTATGTTGGATAGTTTGCAGTAGGCTTCTAGGGCACTATTTTGTTACCGTTCTGTGAAAAGATACTTAGTCTTAGACCAGATATTGTATGGTCGGTTATTTTCTCTTTATTATAAAGCAGATATTGTATTGTCGGTTGTATTCATTTTATTTATGTTTTTGTATTGTAAGTAGGGATGGTTGTGTAATAAGAAGATTTTATTAATTAAATTTCATATTTATGTGGTTAAGTTTTGTGTGTAGCAAAGTTACAAATAAAGATATAAGTTTTGATTAGTTTGTTTAGAGGTCCATCATTGCATATAGGCAATCAACAATATGATCAATCAACATTGAGTTGATTAATCATGCAAATTTGAAAGTGAATAAATTGTTTAACTTAAAATATTGTATAGGCATAAAAAACTTGCTTATTTATACTCTCTATACTAAAAAAATTGAGTCGAAACAGGAAGCCTTTTATTGATTCGTAAGTTTTTTGTTTACATAATAATTTATTCTAATTATTTCAGTATGAATATTAGAAACATTCCAATTAAATCTTTGTAGTGTTAATATTAATTATTTTTTTACCCATAATTAAAATAAAGTTGATATCATTTTAATCTCGGTTAATATTTTCGTGCACTATTCATTTCAGTAGTTACAGCTTACCTAGAAGTAGTATTGAATTAGTATGTCATGTAATGATTATCACTCATAATATTTGTAGTTGAAAAGTTAATCATTTCGTCATATATAAATATTTCAACATTGTCAAATAACAAGTTCCTGTTTCTTGAAACATAACTATTTTATGAAATGGCTGATCGACTTTGAAATTACTGTTTATTGTTGATTAAATGTGCCCACGGCTCTGCCCGTATGGAAATCTTGGCAAAAAAAATTCCGCGTAAATCCGAATCCCGCGGGACTTACAACTAGCTATCTTCCAGTGACAGTCCCGTCTAAATCGATCTAGTCGTTCCAGAGATTAGCCGGAAAAAAAAAGATAGACAAAATAAAAAAAAAACCGTATTTTGGTGTATGTACCTGCCGTGTATACATACAAGCAGTATCTTAGAAACGGACACTCTAATTTTATTTAGTTGTATAGATAATGCTGAGCTGAGTACCGTACAGCTTGCTCCCTATGATAGTCGCTTATTGTGGTAGAGGCTTTTATTTGCCTGGCTTCCTTCTTTACCTTTTCATCCTTCTGGAATCGACCATGAAGTGTTTTTGACATACTGGAAAAAAGTGTTGGTGGTTTGCTGTTAAAATTTTCGTATGGTTTACTACGGGGAGAATCACCGTCACATCTGGAAAATTTGAGATGAAAAAAAAGAGCCTCAACCTACATTAGGTTTCGATAAAAAAAAGTCCAATTATTTCACAAAAAGAAATTGTTAGCATTTTTAAAGAATACGTCGAATTACAATTTGTTCTCATCGGTCACGGTGTGGTAGTTGAGGAATGGCAGTGGAAAAACTATTATGTGAAATACAAAGTTGTTTGAGATAACTTATAGCTACCTACACAGAAATTTTCTAATTACGATTGTCATATTACCGCTTCTCGGCCATGTTTAATCGTTTTTTTTTATTAGTTACATTCCGAAATCAGTCGTATTTACTTCGAGATATGAAATATTTATTAATATCCAGGATTGTAAGTAAATTATTAACAGTGTATGTACAATGAATGTGCCGTGACATGATAAAAGGAACCTCTAAATGGCACTTTAAAATTTTGATCTAATCCCTTTTGTGTTAATTTTTTACTACAATAGTAATAAACAGTAGATGTTCTATTAGACTACTTAGTAAGTAATCAATTACAGCCTATAATTATATTATTATGCACCCTACGCTACGCTTTCCCGCGCCCAAATCCCGGATGTAATTAATTACTTACATTTCTTGAACAACAATTGTTAGACAAATAAAACTTGTTATATGTGCCTGTTCAGCGGAGAAGAAATAGGCGAAAACAACGACAGTCAAAACGAAGAAGAGGAATGGCCGCCGTTCAGGAGAGTGGGCACCTTCGACCCATACAGCGACGACCCGCGGCTGGCTGTCAAACGAGTGAGTTTATGTGCACTTTAGGATACGGATCTATACTTACAATTGAGAAGGGTAAGAGTACCCTCTTTAGTGCGGTTTGATGGATAGATTTAGTATGTTAACAGATGTGCGGCTGTACCCAATAATATATTCTTAAGTATTTGTTACTGCTGTTCTAAAATATAGTTTTTTATTTTGTTTTTTATTTGACTTGTTAGTGCTTACCTACGATCCCATCTGATGGTAAGTGGCGATGTACAGTGGCGGTGGTGGCGATGCATATATGGTGAAGCGCACTAACTTAGTAAAAATCTAGTCATTCTTGCCTTGAAAGTTGCTGTATAAATATGATATTGTACAATAACTTTAGCAACGAAATAGATGGAACTAAACTAATTAAGTTCATGCCATAAAGCAATGCTTGTTAACTAGCAGTAATAATATACTGGTGTCCAAAAACTGAGTCCTTAAATACCCCATACCTGATATAAGGGACTCATATAGAAAATAATAGTTTTAAAATTAGTACTCAAGTAATTATTGTTTTTTTATATTGATTATGGTGCTTTTCTGTTTCCAAGGTAATCCTGTGCCCTCTGTCCGGCATGCTGACGATAGGTGGTGCGGCCGGTCATATTGTGATCGCTAGCTTGAAGACCACATCGAATACAGCTGAAGTTAAGGTGACTATAATATAATATTACGTTTATACAACATGTGAAAGAAATGCTTGAATTTATCTTCCATATGTTGCTATAATAGAATGTTGTAAAACTCATACATAAACACAAGCACGCACACATGCATGCAGACGTGCACGCAATACGCAAGTACGCATACGCATCATTGATACAATTCCTGAATGGATCTGTCGTATACGTTTCGTGCTTTTGTTCCAGTCAATATCAGTAAACATCGTGTCGGACCGAGACGGCTTCGTGTGGAAGGGGCACGATCAGCTGACACTGCGCTCGGGTGCATTGACCTTCCCACAAGGATATCAAGTGAGCAAATATTTTTTTGTAAAATTATAATCTAGACTTTTTTATTTTTTATCGTCAAATTTTAAAGTCTGTTTGACAATACATCAAACTGTCTTTGTTCAGTTCACGTAATTAAATTTCGATACTCAAAACTTAGTAATTTAATCAGATGAATACTGGTTAACTTACCAGTTTAGCTCAATCAATCTCATTGTTGCAATTTAAAAAACAAGAGTTAACATTCCATTACTCATTTACATACCTTAGGTTGTAACAACACTTTTGGTGAAAATATTTAATAGCTTGTCTATATTGTCATCTGCTACTATGATTATAGTGATTATGATGATGATGATGATTATGATGCGTGTTTGTTTCCCGCAGGCAACAGCAGTAGCGCAGCTGTCGCCGCCGGCCGCGGTGACGGCGCTCGCGGCGCAGTGGGAGTGGGGCGTGGTGTGCGCCGGCACCGCGCACGGGCTTGCGTTGTTCGACGCGCTGCACGCCGCGCCGCTGTTGCACAAATGCACGCTCAATCCGCACGGTTTGTCTTTTTTTTATACACAATCATCACAGATAAATTATAATATTTTAACAAATATTTTTTTTTACTTTAGTTCTACAATATTATACCTACGAATAACTATTAAGGAATTACATTACGAATTCTAAATTATTATGGAACTCGCAGGCCGTCTCTACAATCTGAATCTACAGGGCAGTCGACTTTTTATTTAAAACACAATAAATATAAGGAAAAAAACACTGCTGCACTTCACTATGATATTAAAAAGAAAAAACTTAAATATGTATTTGAAAATAATAACCATTTGTTTTATTATACATATTTTTAGATCATTCTGGAGCAGGTGACACACCAATATCAAGGAGGAAATCGTTCAAGAAGTCCCTCAGAGAGTCGTTCCGGAGACTAAGGAAAGGGAGATCACAGAGGCGTCAGACAACTACCAGCTCCAGTCCCACGTCACCTACACAGGTATATTGTAAAATCAGATCTTGAGTCGATAATCGAATTGCTTCGATTCTATCTGAAAGACAGTTACCAAGCGGATGCCTACAACACGAGCATTTACGGCATTTCTATACTGATATTATAAAGAGGAAAGATTTGATTGTTTGTTTGTTTATTTGTACAGAATAGGCTCTGAAACTACTTGACCGATTTTAATTAAATTTGGCATAGAGGTAGTATAGAGCGTGAGAAAGAAGATGTGTTATTTTATAAGGCAAAAATCAGCTAGTATCATGATGCCTTTGATGGTGCAGCCCGTGGGCGACTGCGGCCTCTTAGAATTTACCTGCACTTTTCTCGGCTATTATATAAAAGCAAGGTTCGTTACCAAGCGCCAAGTGTGCCCATTATTTAGTTTTACTTCTTCTACTGTTCGATACTTAATGGCGCCACTGTATTCCTATAGGTATCAAAAGTACCTAGTATTGCTTCTATATAAGCAAGTTCTTATCATAGAACTAACGGAACATGGCTACTGCCACTGCACCTAAAGATGTTTAGCTAAATGCCTGTGACCTTAGAACGTTGACCACTTACAATCAGGTAGCCGGCCGCTTTTACGTCAGCCCTCAGACTATTAAAAAAAATAGACTATAAAAGACAAAATAGTACATTACGATACAAGCGACCTGGGGTGCTAAACGTAGTGCAATGATAGACCACTTAGGTCGCTCGTATCGTATATTATTTTATAGCACTGTGTGATATAAACCCGCGAACGGACGCGACCGTGCGTAAAGTGCTGGTTTAGGTCACACTGGGCTATAAAAATATATAAGACATTCTGTTTTCGATGGACCATGATCAGAAAAGATCCTACCTCAGTGTTTTTACAGCAAAAACCAGTATCGTATATACCGACCACTTAAACACAGTACTTTTTATTTTTGTGTTGACAGCCGGCACCGAAGAAGCCGCTGGACAAGACAGTGGAGACGGACGGTGAAGTGCGGCCCGTGGAGCGCGCGGTGGAGGCGCGCTCAACGGACGACGCGTTCGGCTCCATGGTGCGGTGTCTCTACTTCGCCAGGACGTTCCTTATCAACAGTCAGTATTACAGTATTAAGATAGTGTAATGATAGAGAATCTAGATCTAGTACTTAAATGCGTTCAGAATTAAGGTCCCGGAACCTCTATATATGCGCCGATTGGGATGCCGGAGGGATAAAAATCGCATATATAAACCATCGGGTATCTTCACGAAGAAACAGGTCTTCTACTGCCTTCTTGCCTTCCAATAAAGATAACTAGGGAGTCGCAGTTTCTAATATATTTAAAACCGGCCGAGTAACTCAGGCTACTTTTTATCATATATTTCCGCTGGATTCAGATTTACACGGAAAAATCTTTGCGACACATTGATTTCCATGCGAGCAGAGCCGCGGGCACAGTTAGTCACAAATAATTTTCTTACCATATTCTTGTTTGTAACATTGACAGTTAGTATATTAAATACACTTATTATTCTTATTATAACTATTGTACATGAACTTCCGTTTCCAGCACAAAACTCGACTCCGACGCTGTGGGCGGGCACCAACAACGGCACAGTGTACGCATTCACATTGAACGTGCCCAACACGAACAAGCGGAAAGAAGACCCTGTGAGTTTGCATTACTACAAAGTCTTAGTTACAATAAAAACATAATTAGCAATTATTATCATTTCAAATATTATTAATATTTTTATAAATTTTCCTGATGTAATATATTTTTGTAAATTTTTTAATGAGTAAACACAATGTTGTCACTAACTGTTGCATTGCATGACGTCGTCACTTATAATTGTACAGACGCCTATAATGTTATTTTATAATGTTAAAACACAATACAATGTAACGA
>DWPQ01001293.1:0-12650 GCA_018251795.1 Perichares adela | reverse complement strand
ATCTTCACAATGCAATAGGTTTCAATGACGCTTTAGTAACTGCAAATTTAGCATCTCGGCCTCCCCTACTATATATTTTTAGCTTAACTAAGTTACAAATTATAAAATTATTGTCTATCTATGCCGGGCTGTCTATGACCGCCGGATTTATCCCGCGGGGTACTATTTGCCTGTTCCTGGCCTGTCCAGTATATTTATATCATAGAGATCAATGGTCGAAAGGCTTGCAACTTCCAACTGCTGTGTAATTCATACCGCACGGCGTACTACTGCGCCCGGCGACAGTTGAAATAACTGATAAGTTATTATATGCCATTAATGTTCCTCGTTTGATAAATGCAGAGCTTATTTGATATATTAGGTATCGAAGGCTCGTGGTAGAATTCATTCATTAAGTTTAAACTTCTGGTAGGCGTGGAGAAATGTCAAAACGGGGAAGAGAGTGTATTAGTTTATGATGTGCAGAACAATCAGTGAAGCTAGGTGTCTTGTTTAATTTACCAGCGGTGCTGTGCACATCAATGCGTGGCAAAGTTTTTCCGGCGTAAATCCGAATCCCGCGGAATTTCTAAGATAAAAGTAGCCTAAGTTACTTCTTATTACATCAGTTATCTTCCAGTGAAAATCCCGTCTAAATCAGTCCAGCAGTTCTAGAGATTACCCGGTACAAACAGACAATTTTTTTTTAAAACTGTTGTTTTGTTATATGTCGTGTAATATGCATTTAGTAAACAGTTGTTATTTTAATATTACAAACAGACACTCGAATTTTATTTAGTTGTATAGGTTCGTATAAGTACTACGTAATTTGTGCCGCAATGATGTATCGCGATAACAGTGATCTTAGCGTCTCTAGCCGCTAGCGTCCTATGAAATGGGTGCGATCACTTTATGAGATGGTCACTTGTACGACCAGGTCACGACAGTTTCTGGTGAAAGTGTTATTGAAGGAAATAATATTATTAAATTAGCTACATACTAGTAACTCCCTCATTTCGTTTTATGAAACCTATTCATTACAACTAGCATTTGCCGCAACTGATGTGGTTGCTATAATTTTTTGTCAGGCGTTTGTTTACATCATAATAAAGTTGTAGGAGTAGATAATAATGGTTCTATGAATTACAAAAAGAATAATAATTTATTGCAAAAATGCAAGATGAAACGGTTAAAACTATTTACTATACTAACGTCTTAAATCGAACTTCCATAGTAAATTGCATCTCGTATTTCTTGGAAATAAATACATCTCCCGGGATGAAGACCAATATGCTTAATGAGTTATACCATAAGCTATAAATATGCAAAGTAGCAGCTAATAATTATATTACGATATACCTATCTATACTTATTATAAAACAAAGTACCCTCATGTATGTGCCCCTTTTTCTCAAAATCTACTGAACGGAATTTTGGACTGTTTCTACTAAAAATACTTTGAGAAGGTTATAGGCAATACTGCATTACAATTTTATGTCAATTGACTTATTGTGTTATGACTTACTGTCATTAATGTTAAAAAATCTCGGCTGCTGGGAGCTTTCCACGCAGGCGAAGCCGCAGGCACAGCTAGTAATATCCTAATTCTAACTAGTAGCTAGTAGTAGTATTCTAGCTAGTAGTTTTTGAGCGAAGCAGTAACACAACCGAGAGACAAACAAAAAATAAATAAACCTGTATTCCTATAGATATATCGATAATGAAAGTCAGTAATTTTTTTAAAAACAATTACAGATTCAAGCCCTTTACAGTTTTATTAGTAGAATAGATTTACTTCTACTGGCATTGTTGGATGGCGACTATAAAATTTAAGAACGTCATTACCTTCCAATGGTGATGTTGAGCAATAACACTCGTCTACAGCCAATGTAGCAGTGTAGTGGAATGTGCTTCCTGGGGCATAGTCAGAGAGGCTTGGTTTATGACATGATACTAATCATACAACTGCTACCTGGCAATTGGGCCTAAATTATGCCAATAAATAAAATTGAAATGTGTAAATCAATGTATCTAATAAAAATCTGGTCAAGTCCGAATCTGTCTTATGTAGGAATAGGTGTTCCCGCGCGAAATACAGTGTGGTACAATTTCCCTCGTAAATCCCGAACAAGCGGGAAATCTAAGATAAAATATAGCTTATTTTATGCGCCACAACCTCCTTTATCTGTCAGTTCAAGTCCCGTGAAAATCGGTCCAGCCGTTCCAGAAATGAACCGGAACAAACAGACTAAAAACTAAAAAACTGTTATTTAAATATTACAAAGCGATACTGCAATTTTATTTAATTGTATAGATAGAGTTTCGGACTTTACATTTATTTACTTAGCTATGTTACCTGTGTGAAGACGTAGTATTTTCGTTTAGAATATTTTATAAACAGTACATATTCTCCATTATTAATAATAATATATATCTTATTTTCCTCTCTTTCTATTTTTTCAAAATGTTGACAAAATTCGGAGAGGCCAAATAATAACTTTGTACTTTCCGAGATAATCGGGTAAGAAAGAAAGAAAGAAAGAAAGAAAGAACCCCAAGGCCTCACTTATTATTTCGTTCGCACGACTCAACGTGAAGTGGTCGCATTGAAGGGAATAAAAGACTCCTTGAGAGCCTGCGCCGCAACCGAAGTACCTAATAGTGATAACGTTTGTAGAATGAAGTAATTATTAATGAGTTTGGCTAAATTCATAAATACGGTCATCATCATCATCACAATTCATAACTGTCCCACTGTTGGGCTCGGCTCTCCTCTCACACTGAGAGGGTTTAAGGTGGCCAGTGTAACTTGGCCAGTGTGGTTCCACGCTGGCCAAGTGCAAGTTGGCAGACTTCTCACACCTTCGAGAACTTTATGGAGAACTCTCAGATGTGCAGGTTTATTCACGATGTTTTCTTTCACCGAAGCAAGTGATAATTAATTTTAATGTGCATAATTTAGAAAATTATTGGTGCGTGCCGGATTCGATCGTATGACCTCTCGTTCGGGAAACCAACGTCCAAACAACAAGGCTGTCACTGCTTCGGTATAAGGTATCTGTTCTTAGATGTAAAGTAATCCCCCTAGCTCGGGCTTCACCCCACTGAACGACTAAATCGAGGTCGCTGGATTTGGTTTGACCTCACTTTTTGGTTCGGGAGGGATTGTTAAACTCTAGAAAGGTTTCCGATTATGTGGGTATCCTACCTAATAAAATCCTTCGGCCTCTATCATCTATCTGGGGTACAAGAGGAGGCTACCATGATCTTAAATGTTTACAATGTTCGTGTACGGTGGGCTTTTTATTTTCCTGCTTTTCTGCTCTGTTTTAATCTAGAATCCATGGTGAAATATTTGTTACATAGGTACTAATGATAAGCTGTCTTCTTTGCCTTCATACCCGGCAACGCGTACATACTGAATATGCTGTTATTTACATTTATACGAAAACCAATAATATCAAATGGCCCATCTTCTCGTTTGCATAATAACAAGATGTTGTATAACCATGACAATAAAATTATACATTAAATCAAAACGTATGATATAGCAGATGGTTAATCATTATCGGTAAGTAATTAATAACATTTGACGGGTCCTAATTGTAGGTTATGTTAAATGTCACTGAAATACCAATTAGCAATTACTTGTTTATACGAAAATTTATGTTTATCTCAAATTCGGATAAACAAGTTTGTATTTATGTTTCCACATGTCTTTTAGTATGTATATTTTTAAAGATTTAATTAGCGAAGACGTAATTTATTTGAGTCCTACTATATTAATTATGTATTATGATACGGGGTCCTTCAAAAAGTTTTGATGAGAGGGTTCTTTGGGGTGTAAGAAGCCTCATCTATTTTTGAGTCCAAGCTAAGAGACGTGGTTATGGCGCTAGGTTTCTCCTTTCGAGTTTGCGGGCTTAATACTATCCAATTGAATCCTGAAGACACTCGTTCATGTTGGTTCAGTTTTATGACTGGTTTAATTAAGTCGCCTACTTCCTTCTATTTCGATTGCAGTATCCGATAGAACAGTAGTCGGCAAACTTGTTAGCAAAAAAGAAAAATATTGATAATACAACAATAAAAAAATATTGAGAGCCAAATCTGATTGTTTAGTAAACTTTTATGTCACTAAATATGTAGTACACGCCTTCTTGGATATTTGTTCCAGAATTTATGGAATCAAAGAGCCAAAATTTGGCTCTAAAGCCGCACTTTGCGCACCACTGGGATAGATAATAATATGCGGATCTTCCGCTTCTTCTTTAATAGCCTAAACATTATTAATTTTCAACAACAGGCCTACCTGATGGTAAGTAGCGATGTACTCTTGGATAGTAAAGCTCATTAATTAAAGCCTATTCACTGTTGACTTGAAGACTTACACTACAATAGGACTGGAACATCGACGCGAGCTAACTATTCGAGTTGTTCGCGGTACGCATAACGAATGACGGAGTTAAACGCGACGCCCGTGTCGGGGAGATTTTACGACAAAATGTGCTCGGAAAGGTGAAAGGATATGTTTAGAACCAAAAGTGTCAGTAGTACTGCATACTTAACCGAACCTGAGCTTTGTATAATTTTAATAGTTGTGTAAAATAAAGCGTGGTCGTCTCTTGTTTCTTCTAGCTTCGTTGCTACTGTTTTAGCCTTAGATTCAAACAAAAGAATAAATAAGGAATTTGTTTTTTTACATTTACTTTTATACCTCTTTTATTTAATTAATACTTTTCTTTCGCCGTTTCTTCCGGTCCTATCTGAAACGGCAGTTTTTTGATGCTGATGGACAATTTGCTGTTGGCCCTAGCGGCCTTTACAGCTTCACGCAGACAGAGGAAACGGTAGTAGAAGCAAAAATTGACTTGCATAAGTGTATCAGTGATACTTATTTATTTATTTATACTTAATGAATAAGTGATTTTTAATTTCAATTTATGTATATATAAAACATGAATATACACATTTTTTTTATTGATAATTACACGAACTGACCTAAGACTATTATAAATTAATATACATACAAAGTAAGTAGGTACCTACTCGTATGTCTAAAATTCTTTGAACAAAATAGCTATCACCTGTATTAAATTATTGTCATTTATATTCAGAAATAAATATCATAATATATTCAAGGCCTAGATAAATTAAAGTCAGCAAAACTGCGAAATATTTGTAACTATTCGTCTCTGGTGTTAAACCTTTTATGAAATCATCAACTTGCCAGCGCGGCGAGCGGGCGTTACATCAAATAATTCAAGTTTTATTATTGACGCTTCGGGCTGCAGTATGAATCTATTCATAGTAGATAGCCAGCGGTACTTCGTTTCTTTGTTTATCTGAAAATTAAATTGTCGCACTATTTCTGACAACGTCTTTGCTGTTTACTATCTGAATCTGATTTAAATTGCTACGTTGAATGAATTCATTTAACAACAAATTAAATAATAAACAAGTGAGCGAGCAAAGGAATAAATCTATATAGTTACCAAATGAATTAAGCGAATAAATTAGTGAATGAATAATTAATGAATTAATTATAAATGAACGATGATCATATGATGAACTGTAAGTTCGTACGTCAAACGATGATAGAACGAATGAAGTCCGAATGAATCAATGTTATGTATTAATTTCCATCTAAATTAGTTGATTATTAATTTATGTAGGAAACGTACAATTAAACACAATTTGGGAAAATGAAATTCCTAAAGGTAATAAATATTGTTTTATATTATGAATAGGAATAATTAAACGCTAACAATTAAATTCTTGCTGTACGATTATTTCTGCCGCGGGCGAACTTAAAAAACTATAACATGTAATGTTACTCTGATTCGAGTAAATACATGTCACATATGGGTCATATGAATGTCCAGTTCGGAGTTGACTACGAGACCTTTAGCGTAGGATCCTGCCCGAACTAACAACACTAACCCATTCGGTAATTGGTCTATAGCAGGTAACAAATCTTACAGAATGAGTACCTTTGAGATTTAGAGACATTTACATTTGAAAGATTAAACTGAGTGGCACAGAGTTCAGCAACTTCCAACAGAAGGGATGTAAGGTAGTTAAGGTTAAGGATAGATGAAATTCCTTTTCTTTGGTATCAGGTCTTTAAATAACCTTTCAGTGTAAATGTTTTAAATGAGTACCATCGTATGATCCGCGTGGCAGACGATGGGGACTTTAAAGGGGAATCTAGTATACAGTACTGCATCAAATACAATATTCCAAAAAGGCCCTAACATAGATCCCTGTGAAACCCCGCATCCAAAATTACTTTTTTGCAATAATCCATCCCAACACTAATTAGACAAACTCTTCGTACAGCATTTAGAGTGTCATAATACTAATAGCCGTAATGACATAACTCGGTTATAATTTTATAACATAACATTATAAAACTATTTATAACTGACAGGAAAATTGTACTCGACGAACGTGTTCAATTTGGTTAATCCAGTGCACGTCAAATCCGTCAGTTTGTGATTGGTTTTTTACATCTAATCAGCTGTAATTTGTGTGATGTGTCTGACGTTGTTCATTTGTTTGGGAGATTAGATCGCGTGTTGCCTAATTTATAATGATATCGACTATAATATGTAGTTGTAAATGAAGTGAGACAGTGATTTAAATTGTTAGCCCACAAACTTGTAGAGTCTGATTAGAGAAACTGGTCAAGTCCGAATACAAATCGAGACTTAGCTGCCCAAGATTTGTGACGGGAAAAAAATTGCAACTCAACGTTTGCATATTCTATGGACTTTATACTTTGGATTAGTGAGGAATTTGTCTAATTACCAAATGTACAAATAAAATTGTTATTAATTAATGATTATTATTGACTGGAATTTTTAGGCAATCAATTCGCAATATATTGCTTGACTTATATATTTAGACATAAAAAAAAGCCGTTACACGTTCGGTGAAGATCATTGTATGGCGGAATCTCCTAGCAATAGTTGTTTCTGATGGACATTGTGCTGTTGGCCCTAGCGGCCTCTACAACTTCACGCGGACCTACCAATAGTATCAGCTCCACACTCGTATAGGCAGTTTTACTACCTAGTTTTATCTCGACGATAATCATGAATGGTTTTCTATCAACGTGCTTTCCTTATTCGACTTACCACCTTATACCACCTTCAACCGCGAAATGTTTTTGCCGAGTTTTAGTTGCAGTTTCGGATTGCCAATTATAAGTAGATCCCTTACTTCTTTGATTGGAAACACATCATTGATATCTTTGGTGTTGTAAATTGTTGCGGCGTCCCTATTTGGAATTTGTCAGCTATTGCCAAAACCATCACACACTCCTTGATACTTGTTGATAGGTTGCTACCTAACATCATATTACCTCTCAGTTCAGACACGATTTGAAAAATAGAATACACGATTCCTTACCTTTACACCATATTACTTGGAATAGATGGACGATAACTGCTAGGGGCAAAATCTCTTGCGTTTCAAAGAGCACGTTAAGCAGTTAACCCCGGTTGTTATTAATAAAATAAATTATGTTATTTAAATTGGTCCTACAGCCGTTAATCTATGATTGAATTCATCATAAATATTTCTTATTAACGAGTCTGCTTTCAAACATTGCCACAGCAAGTAGCAAATCAGTTACTGAATTGACAGTACAACTGCTAAACGGCGATAAATTCGTCTATTGGCGCTAAATAGTAAGATTATTGCGGTCTCAATACTATTCTTTACGATGGGGTAGGGCTCTACTTGGACCACAAATAAAGTGTTTTGACGACTTGTTTTTTACACGATATTACTTATGTTAAGCATAAAATTACGATGTTAAGACTGTTCAAACTTAGTAAGTCCAGGTGATTGGTTACGTCACTTGATAATCGCCGTTTTCGTCGATGTTATTGATGTCTGTTGACTTTCGTAAAAATGCCAAGATTGACTCTCTAGTCAATTGTCTCTACAATAATTAATTAAAAGCGGTTGTAGGTAGTGGCTACGGTTAGGAAGGTATAGAATTCATGAAATTAATAATTAATAAATAATTAGAAAGAATCAATTTTCAAAGTTAAAGATACGAAATAGAACAATACTTACAAAACAATATAAAGCGGTTATTGCGATAAATATTCAATAAAGAAACAGTAAAAATTGTATAAACTGGAAATCATAATTTCCAGAAACACTTAACATTTCAACTTTAGCTTTAGTTAAGATGTTTGCTATATGATGATGGTGTTTATAACTTAATGTAATAATAGCTGTCAGTCCGTCTGTTATGTATTGCATTTTAAATAACATGGCAAGTGTGGTTCATATTGAAACAATTTGTTTGTCCTTTATGGCGTTAGTTCATAGCTATATGAACATCTGATCGAGGAGTTATAGTATAAAATATTAAATATATAAATATTTATAAATGGAAATGATGACATATAAATATACTACAATACGACGCATGTCGGAGAAGTTAGTCTAATAATATAATAAGATATTAAATAACTTGATATATTTATGTATAGTCCTGGAAGAATTATTGGATTCATAATACGGCCAGATTAATTTTTACTAGGCATGACGCGACAGTATTTCCGCCATCAAACGTAAATATTCATAGGAAATTGTGATTTTAATATGGAAATATTCATATTTATAGCAAGAGATATACGAGCATAATGGTTTTACGGTGCATAGCAAATTAAAATTATTACAGTCAGCGATTTTAAACCTCTTAGCTGCGTCAACACTGTTAGGATTATTGTTTTTCAACAATCAAAAGGTAAAATACTTTGTGTGTGTGTGTATGATGTGCATAGAAATATGTCCACATTTCATATCATTTCAACATTGATATTATTTGGGTCATTTTGTTGACGTCATAAATTTTCATGGCTCGACAATATAAAAATTATGCCAATTGCTGTGAAGCAAATTGCTTTATGTGATGACAACAGTGATATTTTGAGAAAAGTAATATTGCAGGTATTCCGATTAACTTCTTCCTTCTTTATGAGGAACTACCTGTACCCGCGGCTTCGCCCGCGTGGAAAGCTCCCAGCAGGTGAGATTTTTAAACATTAATCGTTATATTTCAGTCAATTTACATAAATCGTAAAATCGTAATGCACTATTGCCTATAACCCTCTCAAAGTATTGCACTATCTATGAGTAAAAACCGTACGAAAATCCGTTCAATAGATTTTGAGAAAAAGGGGCACATACAGGAGGGGACTTTGTTTTATAGTAAGTATAGACTAACCTAACTTTATAAATATATCGTTGACAATCATTACGTAGGTAACATTACATTATAATAGGTAAGTATATAAAATTATTTTGTAAACGTCAGTTTTGCAATAAAATAATCTAAGAGGTAATATTTAATTCCCCATTAGGTATCTTTTTACGAAATGCTGTTATAAGGCTTCTGAGTAGAGTAAGACTCGCAATTTGTAATTCAATTTGTCATACTTTACTTAACTGTGCACTAGGCGGCTTTTATCAAACGAATACTTGAACCTTTTACTAACTGTAGAATTAAAGTTTAATTTAAAAACGTCTCTAATGAGTATAGGTTAAATTGCGGGACACATCTGTGATGCTATGGTATATTTGTTCGTTTATGGTCTTTTAATTTTGCGTCTATTCTGCCCCCCGAAACTTTAGAATGGGATTTAACTGTTTTCTTCTGCAGACAGGCACTTGGATTATGTGTGAACATACGTTCTTATCCATATGGATATTATGAATATTTAATATTAATTACTACACACCCACATACTAAGGCTTAGTAAACGCAAGCAAACGGAATAATTACACTCGTGTCACTCAAATCCACGAAGAATTATAAAGTTGTCCTTATACGTATGCTACTGAGTAAAATTTAAAACAAAAATTAATTTAATCGACATTATTGTATATTTTTAGTTCTTTGGATAATATCAATGCGAATATTATCATAGACATACATAATTTTTACATTGTTATTTACACATATGTATACATACGTGCGCCTATTTATGTTAAAAACGATTAAAAAACCCTACACAATAAAGTTTACAAAACTTCTGGTTGGGAGAAAAGTAATGCGAGTTATAATAAAGTTTGAAAATAAAATAAATAGAAATACACGTGAACAACAAAATTGATTTCTTACCTGTCACCTTATCATCTCAATCAAACAGTAGATGTTTGATTGAGCAAATTTTAATTTATTATTGTTATTAGACTTATTATTAGTGAGTGTAAATTAGAAATTAACCTGGATATCAAAATTTTCACCTGTCACCTTATCACCTCAATCAAACAGTAGAGCAAATGTTAATTTATTATTGTTATTAGATTTATTGTTAGTGTATAAGTTCGTAAGGCTCATTAATATTAACTACGGCTAGGGTCAGGGCCGCGACGCTCAAGTGTCAACCTATCTATAACGCCGGCCGTAAATCAAGTGTGCGTTGTAAATCAACACTGCAACGCCGTTAATCAAAGCTGCAAATTACCGCGTAAACGTATAGTTTCTTCGACTTTTATTTATTTATTTACGCATTGTATATTCAGACTGTAAGAAGACTTGATGACTAGTGCTGTTTTTAATCAATCAAGCCTTTGTTTATGGAAAAGGATAGAAACAAAAGGTAACGTATTCCTTACTGCAAATATTGCAATATGAAAACGAAAATGAATCAATCAAAAATACTCATTATTTAACACGACTACTACCATATTTTTTTTTAATAGATGTACGAACTCTGTACGTATAAAAGGCTAAGCTATGATGAAGCTGACATATCATTGCACCAGAGTATATTCATCTACTTTTACAATAAGCATTTTTTTTAATGATTTTTAAGTGCCCTTCGTTTTGAAAGTGTGACAAATTCAGGTTTTTTTCCTCTAAAAAAAATTAAGTATAGGATTTTAAAATCCATTTGTGTGTAATCTATGAGTTAAAATTTTTGTTCCATATTTTGTTCTTGTCTCGGAGATAAGGGAGATTAGAAAGTAATGCGAATTTTTGTACATTTCCTATATGTCTTTTAATCAAATCAATAACAGTCAAGAACTAAAAAATCGGTGCAGTATTTAAAAAATACGTCCTATTAGATATAAATCAACTTACTTGAAGGAATAATTTTCACGCAAGGAATTTAAGACAAGGAATTTAACTTAGACGACGAACCTTGAAACGTTTACTTCAAATAATAGTCGTAAATATTAAATAGAGCTAACTAGAGAGGTCACAGTTAGTACGCGTGAAGTGTCACACTTTCTGTAACGCCGGCAGTAAATCGACAGCGTTGTAAATAACCGCAGCGCCGTTATAATTCAATGCTGCAAATTAACGCGCGTAACGTAGTTTCTATATGAACAGCTGTAGCATTAGCTATACTTATATAGTTCCATGTAAAGCAGTAATAGCCTAGTGGTTTGAGCGCTGGTCTCTCGAACGGGAGGTAGTGCTGTCGGATCCGGTACGCATCAATTTCTACGTTATGTGCGTATATCACCTGCTTCGGCGAAGGAACATGAAGAAACCTGCATTCTTGAGAATTCTCCATAATATTCTCGAAGGTGTGTGAAGTCTGCCAACCCGCATTTGGCCAGCGCTGCAGCGTGGTGGACTACGGCTTCAAACCCTCTCAGTGCGAAAGGCCGATCCCAGCAATGGGACAATTATGGGTTGTTATGTATGTATGTTAGTAACCAATTATGATTGTTATGTATTAGTAATTAGTAACTTTGTCTGCAGCGGCGGAAGTTTACTGCGTACTGCAAGATATAGCTTTCATGTATTGTGGGTTAGTCAGTTCAGTGTCGGAAATTCTTGAGATATCTAACGGGGGCGAGAGATCTCGGCGTGAATGGCTCCATCCATTCATGACCTCGCGAACTCATGCGTTCGGCCCGACAGAGGCAGACATTTATGACATTTTGACAGATAAATGTTTGTTCTTGGACTTGAAAGACTTTATCGTGAATCAATGATACATCCTTGTAATATCTGCTACAATAACACCGAGGAACGAGATAGATCTCAGTTAAGATGTACATACATATGTATATAGTTTCGTCACAATGTCAGTCTTCATTGAAGAAAATGTTACATAAATTATATATATAATTAAATATTTTCCGTTTGTTCATCTTTCGTATTATTTACCATACTGATAACTTGAAGGCACGTAGGGTCAACGTAATACGTAATTTCTAATTTGCATTTCGTTTTCTCCAAAATTATTGCTGTACCTTTAATTTTGTAAAGCTTCTTGTATAGTCTATTACTTTTTACTTTATATTTTAATACTCCCACCCCATACAGTTGTCTGTATGCAGTTAATATGCAGCAATAAGATCCTCATTTGCCACTTTTGTAAAAGCAAAAAAAATATAATGACACTAAGGAGTATAAATCTGTATATATAAAATTCTCGTGTCATAGTTTTAGTTGCCATACTCCTCCGAAACGGCTTGACCGATTTTTATGATATTTTGTACGTACATTTGGTAGGTTTGAGAATAGGTTGTAAACTATTTTTTATTTCCCTAAGTTATAAAGGGGGCCCAGGCCCAACATTTTTTATTTTATTTTACGGACAATTTTTTTTGATGTGGGTCCAAAAAATATATTCAAATCCCAATTTTCATCTTTCTATCACCAACCCCTATTTTTTTAC
>DWPQ01001292.1:0-12652 GCA_018251795.1 Perichares adela | reverse complement strand
TAAATATTTGTTCTCGGGTCATGGGTGTTAGTGATGTGTTATTTGTGTTGTCCATGCCACCTGCGACACAGGGAATCATAGTGCGGGGGTATGAGTGTGTTAGCGATTATTATACACAGTGTAGAGGAGCATTATTAATTAATAGCAGGTTCTTTAGTGCGACTAATAAAAAGAGAGGGAAGATTAATATTCCGTACTTATCTTCGTCTAATATAAGCAAAAAAGAGAGATATAGAAAGCCTCATTTGCTTCCTTTGTTTTCGATGGACACACTTTAGGATAGCTCCAATACTCTTGTACAATAACTCTATGCGTACATAATAATATGTACACAAATTGTGCAATGAATTAATAAGTAATAAAAACATTTATTTGATCTCACAAAAAATACTTAAGCTTTAAAGGTAGTCCTTAGTTATTTAACACCTTTTGGAGTACAGTTGTTCATGTACTGTCACTACGGGGTAAGTTAGATAATTAAATACTATCTGTATTCATTTACACTCGGGTTTTAATTACCACCGAGTCGTGTGCACTTAGCACTTACTCGGCAAAACATTAACTACTACCAACGACATCTAGCGGATATATACGGAGATTTCCACGAAGTATACACCATATTAAATACAATAAAAATTTAGAAAATATTATATTGTGTTCTTAAAGGTAATTGCCGTCTGACCCTTCGAGGGCACGTAGCAGCGCCGTCGTTACTGAAGATGGCTAAATCAGGCGGAGTACTCATGTCCACAGACGATACTTGCAAAGACCTCTCCGTACGGCTGTGGGATCTGCATACTGGTAAATAGATAATCTCTTATCTGAAACTAACTTCTTAACTGCATTATTGTCATATCAAAAACCTAAAAAAGAACGGAAGCCCTTAGACCATTGTTTTCCAAACTTTTTTGTGCCATGCCCTACCTTAACCTTTCTATACCCACAAATATATAATTTTTAACATTAAAAAATAATTTGTTTACTTATAAAACATAAATGATAGGTTCTAAGAAGAAATCACTATGAAATTGTTTACAAAGCACAGTAAGGACGTATAATGAAAAACATTAATTAAGGTTGCAATGGTTAAAGTCATGTCGAATCCATTTTCGAATTTCTCCCACGTTGGGAAGTACCGCCTTAGATAAAAATCTTAATAATACTTAGAAACGTGTGGTACTGATGTTAGCTGTGAAAGGTCTTATGCTGTTATGTCAAGCACGTTTTCGCAACCAATTACATCGCCATAATTTTTAGCATGCTAAGCGTGATCGGTAACCGCTAAGATTTTTGTCTAGGGTCTCGAATGAACCACCTGATAAGCCCAGCAGTCGGTCTATTATGTGTTGTGATAATAATTTTCGTTTAATCGTAAAATCTTTACTTTCAGGAAAACTGATAGCAGTATACACGCCTCCGGAACGAATAACATCGTGCGAAATACTCTTGGGAGGCTCCGTGTTAGCGCTAGCAATGGAAAACTACAAGGATATCATGTGTGTCAAACTGTACGGCCCGGCTGTCAACTCTGTCAAAACTGGCAGAGACTGTGAGTACGATGACAAGGCGTATGGACACGCGGAAAACGAAGGAAAAACCTTTGACGTACGAGGCATGGAAAACATCTGATAAAAAGACAAGTCGATTAATTTCCAATTCATTAACTATTGTTTACAAAGCATTAACAACTGTTTACAAAGCATTTACTAATGTTTACAATGCATTAACGAATGTTTACAAAGCATTAACAACTGTTTACAAAGCATTAGGTGCTGTTTATAAAACATTAACTGTTTTTTGTGAAAAACTTTATAAACGGTTATAATACTGTGGTATTATAACCGTTTATAAAGTCCACGAACAGTGTCAGCTTTGGGTGGTATTTAAATAAGAATCCAGCGATGGAATTAAATCGAAAAATAACTCTGGTTACGTTCAGAATAATGGCTGTTAATGTCAAAGTTAGATAAATTAATAATGCCAAATTTTAGAACTGTTTTAGAAATACTTCTGTCTCGAAAGGGTGTCTGTGCATTAATTTTATGAAAACGACAAAAATACTTGTTAACACTCATTTGTTAGTGTTAACTAAAAAGTCTTATACTATGAGTATTTATTCAATAGAATCCTCTCCGTGTGTCTACGTATCTCATACTATAATTACCAAAAGCGTGAGATACGTTGTAATCTAAAGAAATACCGTAAGACGTGCCATATAAAAGAATAACGGCTTTAAACCGCTCTCATTTAAGCGAAGTAAAATGATTGGTTTAAGCAAATCGATTGTGCACATTGAGTGATAATCGTTATCTTAAAATCGATAAAGTGACCTACTTAGATTAACTAAACTAAAATTCATATGACGCTACGTAATCTAGTACTCAGATGATTTTAAAATTGGAAGCATTCGCATGGAACGGTCTGAAAGAGGGAATTCGTTATTTATTTCGTACATAACATAACATTGAAATACTGGCTTGTATTTCAATGTTATGAGGGTGTGAAGCTATACAATTGTTACGGAAGGTTTAAATACGACATACAATCTATACAAATAAATAAAATTGGAATGTCTGTTTGTAAAATTATAATAACCGCTTTTTACTAAAGATACACGGTACATATACCAAAATAGTTTTAAATATTTTTATGTGTCTGTCTGTCCTGTTTTTTTGTTCCGGCGAATCTCTGAAATGACTGGACCGATTTTGACGGGACCTTCATTGGAAGGTGGATGAGGTTGTGAAGTATGAAATAGGCTATATTTTACCTTAGAATTCTTATGGGGTCGAAATTTACGCGGGAAAAACTTTGGGACATACTGATTTCCACGCAGGTAAAGCCGCGGGCACAGCTAATAAATATTAATATCATATTTGAATTTCGTCCTAAATACGGTTGCAAATCGGGCGTTTAACTCAACTTAGCTTGAAATTTCGACAAAGCCTGTTGACAAGTTGGAGTACGCAGTTTTGTGCAAAAATTCTGAGTTGGTTTAGTATCTTGTGATACTATATTAAAATATCTAACAAGTTATATACTATAACTTCAAGATACAAAAACTGATTAATGCGCGCCGGATAAGTGTGCTTATGTCCGATATTATTACGACGGCATCTGGACGTAACCAGACTGTTTATAAGCAAATTTGAGTACATCTTAAGTTTTGATAGACGATATTATCAAACGGTCGTTTTCACGAAACGGCAATTTTATCTACGGTAAGAATTAATGATCAAAGACGTTGCCAACAAAGCAATTAATGAAAAGTAAATAAAAACAATTAATGTGTTTGATCTATTACGCTTATTAATTATTAGAGTAATGATTACAGTTCTGGCGACTGATTTAGATATTTTATTAAAATAAATTGTTAATTTTAGATTGAATTGTCTTTTGTCTATGTGTCACTTACTTAACTTTAATGGCTTGAATGAAAGTTTATAATACGTAATCGTAATCAGGTTTTATTTTAATATTAACGTATTAATTATCTTTACTCAATTACATATAACCAAATATGGAATATCTCTATTTTAGTCGCCAAAACTAAACCTAATTGTATTTAGTGAATTCTATCTATAATGTCGATGTTTATACTGTTAACACTAGTCGTTAAGAATCTATGTACCTAATCTGAAGTAACTTTACGCTCATCTATCTTAATTACTTAATATTCACCTCCTTATATCCTTGTGAACTTAGAATTAAGAACTGAAGAGGTAGGTTAGGTATAATTGGCGCCAAATTTGTCCGACTCCGAATGGAAACTTTGGGAATATAATATAAGCTGTAATTGATTTCTTCCACACAAATTATAACTTCCAATAGATATAAATTATTGCAATGATTTTAATTACATTAATCGCACTGTTAGAATGAAAGTCACTCAAGTAAAATTTTGTTAATTGCAACATTTTATAAATGTATTGTCGTGCACAGCTTAATTATATAATAATGTTTCCATGTCAAGATTTATTCTAAAAGTTAAATTTTGAAATGACTAAGGTTTTTCATCCACTGATATAATATCAGTGATAACAATAAGTATTTTGAACTGAGTGACTTTCGTTCTTATTTTGCGATATTTAATTCGTATTAAGCTTTTCCTTGGAATATAAAAAATAAAGAAAAACAATTGCAATCATTAATGTGATAGGTTATTAAAACAGATTATTTTATAACGTTAAAAATAACCAAGTAGTTTCGCATTCAACTCCTAACAACTGATTGTTAAACTTCTTTCGTAACGTATTTTCACCATCCATGCAGTTTGCACAATACAAACATATTGAATCTATTTGTAAAACCAATCCTAAAATTATGTTATTTTCAATATTCTAAGGATTTTTACGGCTTTATTACTATTGCACAAAACGGTTTATTAATTTTGCTTATTCCTATGAATAGTGCAATGGGGTTATAATTTAATTATTGATCATTTCATAATTTAAGTTGACGTAGTTATCAAACAGAGGGATTCGTTCAATTAAGATGGCGTCCAGATAAATATTAATACTAAAAACAAGTTGGAATGTTTTTAAAATCCGTTAAATTGAAATGGTCATTAATTAAATTAACTGGGTTAATTAAATCATCCCATTGCTCTATACAAGGATCCATTTGTCCATAAACACGGAACTACTTTGATAATATTATTTAGGTATGTATGATAAACCCAACGTCAGGACCTAATACCTAATAGCACAAACAAGTCACAATTTTTTCCTATTTAATTTTAATTGTGGGTGCAGTTATTAATATATATTTGCATCTAACAAAACACACGTGCGTTTATTTACACCGATAGTCGCATGTCTATAATCGCACCCATACGCTTATAATAACCGCAATCTCTCTATTTAGATTACGAGTCGTGTATCAAGTAACTTGTAAGGAGTAGTCATTTTTCGAAGTCCCTGTTGATGCTGGTCCATCACGTATTTGAATAATTTATTAATATTAGGAATAGTTAAGTATGTAAGAACAGAGACCCTCGGAATTAATTGCCAATTTAATATGGCTGTATAACCAGATAACCGTTGCGCGTTGATGTGGCGACAAGAAAAAATATTGTCTACGCTTATTTCATATTACAGTCGCCACGTTCTCTTGATTGAACTAAACAATGTATTTTATGCTGATGAGCGCAATGCGCGTATAACCAATACCCGGTAACGAAATGAATATAACGTCTGTACAGAGCTTACCTTTCTTAAACGCTGTGTACTAATTTAAACTTTTACCTTGTTTAGTTCAAACAATAGTCTGTGGTGTGGTGTGCCGAGACTCATAACGCAGCGGTGGTCAAACTCGGTGAATATTTAAATTGATGTAAGTCCTACTAACACCTTAGATTTATTGAAAAGTAAAGTTGTTGTGGGTTAATCAAGTATATTGGTAATGTTTTAATTATTACGCTTATTTATTATAAGATACCTTAGCGTAAGCCTTCAATCATCGGATCCAAATAACTATATTGTTTCGTATATAAGTTAAGTTGTGGCGTATTTATGCCTTTATATATTTCCTGGTGGTATATAGGTACAATCTATGTCAACAACCAGCCAAATTCTTCATAAATTAATGAATAACGTAGTTTAAACGTCTGTATCCTACCAGAGGTGTGAGGATCGAATCCTGCATGCTTCTCCAGTTTTTGAAGAAATTTATTACTCCAACAGCTGCTAAACGCAGACATGTTAAGAAATAAATTGGTATTAAACTGTTACGTAGATGTCTATGTACAAGAAATGTGTTACCCACCCACATTTGACATGAGGACTAGAGACACCCCTGTTAGGAACGACTCGATCAACCGTATAGACTCATGCAGATAAAAGACATCAGATGGACACCTTGTTACTAAGTTTACAACTCATTAACTCTTCATTAACCTCATTAACTCTTCAATAAAATCGCGATGACGTACGTAAAACCATGATGAAGGCCGTAAAGCGTTTCGTATTCTAAAAGTAGGCGTAATTCATTAGTTAGGTAGCGAGCCGAATATTACTTATTTTGCTTTGAACATGTTATTATAAGACTTACGATTCTACACTCTTGATTTAAAGCCAATATACCGGTGAAAATTAATATAAATAAGTGTATTGACACATATTGTTAAATGATTTTAAATGAACATTTCTAAATTAAATTAAATTTATTCAATATTGCTTTTTACAAATACTTTTCAAAAATTAAGCTACGCCGTCGCTTCTTTGAGCAAATCCCTTCCATAAGTTGGACCTAAAACGCGGTATGAAAGTGTCAGGGAGAATATATTCCTACTCAAAGTTACAAATCACACTTATTGCTATCTTATTATTATTTAAAAATTACAATATAAGTTTACATTTCATTAATTTTATTGTTCAAGTTCAAACGCGTTCACATGTTGATAATTTCGCTTTCAATGAGTTAATATGCGTGGTGTTCGCTTCTTCCGTGTTTAAATATTATACCCGTGCAATGTAAATGCCAAATTTTACAATTCGTCTTCGACCTAAGTTTACAAACCTAACATAAGCAAGACTTGCACTAACTAGGTATTTAGGCACAAAATATTTCTAATGACTAACTGCCATCTTTTTATACTCGCAGCTTTATTTAACAAAATCATTTAGCGTCAATCACTCAAATCTTTGCACAAGTTTTAAGCTCGCATTATTTTCGTCCACGCGATCGTCGACGCGAAAATATATTAAGAAATCAATCGTGATGATTTTTGAATCTCCTGGATAATAAACTATTTATTTTATTAAATATTTATTTTCATGTTTAACTTAACTATTATATTTACCATTTAATTATCGTTAAACACATTCGAACGATGCTTCTCAAATTCTTTAGCGTATTACAAAATAATTCTCAGTTGCTTCAATGTTTTAACATTTTCTTGAAGATAAAATTTATATAATTATTTACTGTTAATTGTTATATTTTTGTGTCCATAAACAAATTATTTTATAGCACAGTGTGATCTAAACCCGCACTTTACGCACGGTCGCGTCCGTTCGCGGGTTTATATCACACAGTGCTATAAAATAATTAACGATACTTGTGACCTACGCGGTTTATCATTGCACTACGTTTAGCACCCTCGCTACGTTCGGGCTACTACACTCCGTGCAATGATAGACCACTTAGGTCGCTCGTATCGTAATGTACTATTTTTTTATATTACTGAATTAGCACTGGTGAGTTTTTATTCTGTGAGATTCGAAAATTAGCATGGCAGCAACTGTGGCGCGGACGAATGTAATGTAGATTTCTTATTTGATCGATGTCATTCTTGCTAAAACCTGACCAAAGCAATTTTATAAACTTAACTAGTATGTAGATGTAATTAATACGGCTAAAGTTTACTGTAATAAATGAACTGAATTAACTTATCTTCATGTATTTCGTCCTAACTCGATGTCATACATTTTATCTGTAAAATAACTATAAAATGTTAACCTTGTTTTGAAAATAACTAACGCAAGACATATTGAAAATACTGTTTGATTTTATGCAATATTTACTTTATAGTTTCAAATTTAGTGTTGAAGGTGGGAATAAAATGTGGTAAATGGAAGAATTGTTTTGAATTATTTTAATCAGTAATCCAACCTCTTTTACAATTGTACAAACCTGTGAGAATAATCTATCGATACTTTATTGCTGGTTATAACATTATACAAACTTAATACCGGGGATAAAAAAACGTTTTAAATTTTGTGTTAGAAGTTGTTGTGTGAAATGAAATTAATCGAATGAAGTTGGTTTTAACACTTTTCAAAAATCAAGATACGCCAATGCCTCGGCAAATCGCTATCTTAAGTAGGCCCTGATACAAGCGACAAGAAACTACCAAAGGGTTATATACTTACAATTATGTTTCCCGCCTTCTAACACTAAGGATAATTGATAATCTTTATTATATTTATAGTTGTTGCATTTCAAGATGTGAATGTTCCCTTATATTTGAAATTGTTGCTGTGTGTCATATGTGCGATCGGTTTTTTGTCACATCGATTTAGCTTTGTTAGTTAATCCAGAGTTGTATATTTTGTTTCGTTTTATACCAGATCATGTGATCGCTGCCATTGAGCTTAAGCGTAAATTTAATAATACATGACGATACGAGCGACCTATGTGGTCTATCATTGCACGGGGTGTAGTTAGCGCTAAACTTAGTGGAATGATAGACCACGTAGGTCACAAGTATCATATTATTTTATAGCACTGTGTGATATAAACCCGCGAACGGACACGACCGTGCGTAAAGTGCGGATTTATGTCACACTGTACTATGAAATATATGTATATTTAAAACTACACTCCGTGCAATGATAGACCACTTAGGCCGCTAGTATCATAATGTACTAATTCTGTATTTATGCCTGGCTGGAAAATTGTATTTTTTTTCAATGTATTGAAATATGATTCTCACGTAATGACATGCAGACGCAATAACTAATATTCTATAAAGTACCTGTTTATCGCGAAAACTGTATCTTGTAATGTGACAACTATTTAATTAATTTGAATTTACATACCTTTTTTGTATTTCAAATAACATAGATTAATTAAAAAAACCACGTCATGATTAATTAAAAAAACCTAGTTCATATTGAGGCCGCGATCGCACGACATTATACCATCTGTGCGTAAATATTTAAGAAATAGATTATGAAAGCGATCTTAATTAATAAGATTGAGAAGTTAATTAATGATTATTTTTCGTCCGGCGCCGATTCGATTGCGATCGCGGGATAATATTAATGTTCTTAACAAAAACCATAATATTCCAATGGCAACCCAAAACCTTTATGTCTTTCGTAATTTCCGTGAACACTATCAAACATGTTGTAACCTACTTATGACTAAGTCGAGTCTAAGTGCTCTTTTATTAAATGTACTTATATTTACGTAAAAAAATATTATGTCAATAGCAAAAGACGAGTGGAGTTCTCCGCCTGATTTTCATTTAAGACTACTTTTAATCAACCTCTAAAAAATATATACTTTAGTCTCACATACGCAGTTAAAAGTACTTATGTCTGACATTGAATGGCAGTGAAAAATAATTTTGTCCGTTAGATGCCAATTAAAAGTACTTTTTGATAACATCAGAAGTTAAAAGTACTTTTGCCTGACTTTGAACATAAGCTCTTTTGTCTGTAATTGTCAGATAAAACTTTAATTGGCATTGACTGGCAGTAAAAAGTAATTTTGTCGGATATTAGCAATAAACACTTGTCTGAAATTGGCAGTTAAACGTAGTTTTAAATAGAAAACATTTCTGTGCGATTCCTGTATTTTGTCATTGCAACTATATCTGAATTAACTTTCACGTTTGTTTATTACTCTGTGATTCAACATGTCCGCTAGTGTTCTTAACCTGTATTATCTGTTCTATTGTCTATTACATTATGTGGTAGATGAAATTATGTTGTAGTTAATTAAACAGGCTGGTCCCTGACTTCTGTATGATTAAGATCTGATATTCTGTAATTACCGTAACATTTACGTAGATCAATTTGAGAAACTATTTAAGTGGTGTAAAATTATTAATAAGATGAAGATGTAATTGAATTGTTAAATTATTTATGTATTCTGGAAAGTTGCATATTATAATTGATGTCCTGATTAAATGATCGTAAATAAACCATTTGTTTAATTTTGTACCCTTACGAGCGTTGTAATTAATGTTATTGTACAATTTTACAAGATTTTTAGGTACGGACATACACAAATAGGACAAAGTTTGTTTCACATATAAACATCCGCCTTGGGTTGGAAATAAACCCAGGATCGCCTGGCAAGCAAGGTCAGGACCAAATAGTGTGTTCAAAAGTTTTACTTATGCATTAATTTGAACAATCCCCTTAATTTTCAGAAAATAATTTCTAACCACAAATCCATATCCGGCTCGAAGGACCAAATTAATCAATGTTTCTTGAAACTACTAAGAATATTTATCTAAAAATTGCAGATTTTTTTACATTAATTTATTCCTAAGTCTAAGCGTCCGTTTTTGTCATGAATGACATAACCCGGACGCGCCTTCTTCAATTTAATTTAATTCAACGTTCAGTTTCATCTTTACTTATTATTAAACAAAGTCCCATCAGATATGTGCCCCTTTTTTTTAAATCTACTGAACCGATTTTTTTGTACGGTTTCTATTAAAAGTTAGTGCAATACTTTGAGAAGGTTATGTAGGAGATTTTACGTCAAATGACTTAAATATATCAATTAATATTAAAAAATTTCGCCTGCTGGGAGCTTTCCATACGGGCGAAGCCACGGAGACAGCTAGTTAAAAGAATAAAACAACATTTGGTTACATGATTTTAATTTAATTTACTCACAGCAAAATAATACAACTACTTATTGATGTTAAAGCATTCAGCAGGACTGGAAAAGACCCTTCTGGCGCATTTCCTCGAACTCCTTCTCTGCATCGTATGTCCTGAAAACAAAACCTTGTTTGTTTGAATGTATTCTCTGCTATCTTCTTCCCTGGTAAATCGTTTGTGGTGCGTTGTCATCACCGGCGGAATTTGACCGCTTACCATCACCCATCTCCTAGTGTCGGCTATTCAATGTCATTATAACACATACGTGGCCCAATAATGGGCTCTGGTTGTCTCTACATTTACAGGGTCTAGAGCTCGGGACGCTATGAGGGCCAAGTGCAAATTGGCAGACTTAGCACAAATTGAAGAGCATTATGGGAGCAGGTATGCAGGTTTCCTCAGGACTTTTCTTTCACTGCAGCAAGTGATTATAGATTGGGTCATAGAATGTACATGTGAAAAAATTTGAGTGCAGAAACCAAACCTAAACCTCATGTGTTGAAGACTGATGTCCATATCACTAAGCTATCATTGTCTTCTATTGATATACAAAAATAGTACATTACGATACGAGCGATCTACGTGGTCTATCATTGCACGGAGTCTAGTTAGCCAAAACGAGCATAGCGCTCGGGCGCTGACTACACTCCGTGCAATGATAGACCATTTATGTCACAAGTATCATATATTATTTGTAGCATTGTGTAATATAAACCCGCGAACAGACGCGACCGTGCGTTAAGTGCGGGTTTAGGTCACCTGTGCAATAAAAAGACTTAAGCGCAGTAGCTTAAGTCTTTCTTTTTTTACCAACATTGATTAATGACATCAATACATGCAGCCAAAACTCTTTGGAAGTGCAGTAATTATTGCCTTATTGTTAGTACTTATACAGTTTTACGTAAGGCAATAATTTCTGCACTTCCAAAGAGTTTTGGCTGTGTGTATTGATGTCATTAATCAATATTGGTTATACTTCAAGAAGCATTAGTTGCTAACCACACTGATCTTACCTGTAGAACTCGGCATACTTCCTCTTCCTCTCATTACCGACAACCTGTTTGAATGTGAAGCCACAAAGAGCAGCGAGACTCAGTGAAAGAATCAGGTTTCTCCTGATGACGGCGTCGAGGAGTCCTCGCATCTTGGGCTTCGCAATGGTGGACACTGCCTTGTCTGCCATCTGGTGGTGTAAATTTTAACAGCTTGATTAGTTATCTTGGGTCTTTCATCTGCTCATGATATTCATGGTATGCGTTGAAGTGAGTCTCGATCCTCAACAATATCTATACAACTAAAAAAAATTGGAGTGTCTGTTTATAATATTAAAATAACCACATTTTACTACTACTATTGATGGGAAGGTAATTTCATAACCTAACAGAGGGCTTTGACGGATGTGTCATAAAAGCAGCTGGAATAGATTGGAATTTTTAGGTTAAGATTGATTAACCTCTTGTGAGCCACTATTTTTATTACAATAGAAAATCCAGATATGACCTAAATCACATGATGGATTAATTCAAGATCACCTACAATGGACATTATAAATTATGTGTCATACTTGTTCAAGATAGTTAAGGAAGAGTTATTCAGTTGGCAGAACCTGCAGTCAATTTGATCTTCATATCCACATAAACAATTACCATTGTCAGAGAAGTTACCACCTAGGGTGAATTAAGTAACCAATTTGAGTCATTATTATTGGATTTTGAATAGCTCATTCCAATCATTTGATAATCTCTAAGTAAGCATGATAGTACAGGGTTAGTTTAAATCTATGAAGAATGTTTAAGGAAAATCTTTCTCCATTCCTAAATACCATTCCATTGTATTTCAAGTAATTATCCTGTATCGATATATTAAATTCAGATGCCCGAATCTTTCATGACCATGATTTTAATGAAACATGATTTTTTTTAAACGATAGTAATATGGTTTTATAGATTGATAAGTTGAATGACAAGCAATCTTATTTATTTAGAATATTTTTTCTGGTATAATACAACTGGGCAATGTATATTTTAATGATTTATTACGAAGTATAAGTCTATAACATTATGAAACTAATTGGTGAATGAGAAACACCAGAAATTGGAAGATAGTGCATAACCCTAAAAATTTAACTGGGATTGATTATGTTATATTAATTGAGTAAACATAACGCTGACATGCTATTTTAATTATAACAAATGAATTTCTGAAGTTTTAATCGATTTTGACGTGATCAATGACAGCCTTCTTATGTAACACCTGGAAATATTTTTTCTTTTTATAATATGTTGGATGATACTTTGAAAATG
>DWPQ01001291.1:0-12653 GCA_018251795.1 Perichares adela | reverse complement strand
ACCTACGTGGTGTATCATTGCACTACGTTTAGCACTAACTACACTACGTGCAATGATACACCACTTAGGTCGCTCGTATCGTAATGTACTATTTTTTCATACAAACATTCTCCTAACAATAACGAACACATAAAACAAAGATTTATCCAATTCGGTGTAGTCGTTTGGAAGTTATATGCGTATAAACATTTCGGTGATTAATTTTTATTTATATAGAAAAAGTTTATTTACTATGTTAATGGAATTATATAACGGAATGTTAAGTTAAATGCTCTAGACTAATCACGACAGTCATAGCAATGAAATGTGTATATATGGAATTAATATCGTTAGTGAATTAATTTACTTTAGTGTCTAAAACTAAAATTTTGAAAATTAACTTGTCGCTTTTGTAAAATTAAAGTGACTCAATTCAAAATTTTGTAACGTATTTTAATTAATTGTAATTTAACAAGATTTAAAATCAATTCAAATTTCTCGTGTCACAGTCTTGACCGATTTTTTATTAAATTTTATATGTATATTCCGTAAGTCTGAGAATAGGTTGTAAATTATTTTTTATACCCCTAAGTGATAAGTGTTGTCCACCACAAACAATTCGTTTTTTACTATGTGGTATTAAAAATACATACATCCCTTAATTTTCACCCTTCAATCACCAACCCCCAATTTTTCACTACATTTAATTTGTATGGCAAAAAGAAGGTTTGCAGGGTCAGCTAGTAAACATATATTTACGTCATCTGATGGTAAGGTGCCAACCTTAGCCCATGAATTTCCATGATACTAAACGCATCACTGACACGCTGTCAGGCAATGAACGGGTTAAGTTGCACTAGAACACAATTCAAATTTAAAAAAAAAACAATTTTGAGTTGAGCCACTTCCGTTTTCAAATTGCGAAATGTATAAATAGTTATAGTTATCAAGACACTTCTGTATAATTGAGATCATATTAATATAACATATATTTTTACTGTCCATAGCAATTCTGGGATCCATAGATGCTGTTTTTTAAGTTATTAAAATGACAAAAAACTTTTAAATAACCAGCTCTGTAGCTAGTTATGTTCAATTTAGAAAATATTACTGTAAAAAAGTATAATTTAAAAATACGTGCTGATGAGTTTCTTTTGCAAGTTCTCCTCATCCACGACAAATTAGAATCAGCCATCTGTATATTTTAAATCAATATTTGGCACGAGTTGTTTCAGTTCTCTGCACTGTATATTGTAATGTAACTTCTATCAGTTCTAGCAAATGTATTATACTTTAGACACGTCAAAATTATACATTTAAATCCCGCACGCTACGCGGTATAAATCTTCTACAAATTGTATAATTACATATCAATACAGATAAATATGAGTTATACTATAAATGAACAATTACAAAAGCCACTACACAATGTATAATTGTATATACAATGTGATATTTAGGTAACAGAAGTGTAAATATATTTATACAAAAGAGTATAATGTATTAGGTTTAATATATTATTATTATGTTTAATAGTACATAGGAGTGTTTTAAATAGGACCTTATACCTAACAGAGTATGGTATGAATTCGTTTCGATATTTGAGTATCTTAATTTAAAATTAAATGTGTGATACTACGATAAATGTAAATATATATTAAAACAGTATTAATATACCTATAAATAACTCTATCGAAAACTCTAATTTCTAAAATTAGTTCAATATTCAGTCAGTTGTTAATGAAATTTTAAATGTTGCCTTTAAATCACCAATTATTATTATTTTGGCATTTCGAAGTGTGTATAATTAAGTACAGTACAGTCCTATATTATTAATAATGTGATTATTATAACCCAATGTGTATTATACATCATATTGATAGTTATACCGGTGTAAAAGTTATAAAAGTATAGTGATACCTAAACTACTTTACTTAACCGTGTATAATAACTAGTAAATATACCAAAAACTATAACAATATATGAGACGACAGGAGCACAATATGTATAATTAACTAAATATACTATCTAAAAACACTACACACCTAAAGTTGTATATTATAACATTTGTACATCAGAAAACAATGATAAATAAAGTGAGACCTGTAAATATAATTTAAGTATAACTTGTATATATTATACACTAAGTTGATACACATGTATATTTTATACTAAACTGATACACGCGTATATTTTACACGAAATTGATACACGAGTATATACACAATATCGACGATTGCAATTTCAGAGCGAAATTAAAAATGGTATTTATATTTAATCCCTATTTAGTAGGATAATAGGAATATGTCATGCCGTTATAATTTCAAAAAGAGACTTAACTTGAAATATACACAGGTGTATAATTATGATACGTTTCAAATCCGCATGACGTTACAAATTTAAAATTATCTATTATCTGCAATTGATATTACTCTGTGCAATTGATGTCAGTCAGTGATCACACCAATACCACTATTAAAAAGACAAAACTACTCTGTAATGTTGCAACAATCATAATACAACTGTGTATGTAACTAACAATTGAATTAAATAAAAAATATATGTAACAATGTTTCATATTATATTATTGACATACATATATTGCCTAGACAGACAGGGTCATAACTCAAAATACAGAGATTTATCAACAACCTTAGACATTTGTTTCTACACCTCTCATCCAACAAGACTAGATATATTTTTTTATGAATTAGTATTGTAAAGTGTATATTTCTGTTTTAACTAAAATTAATTTTGTGATAATTGTAAAGACAACGAATTATTAAGATAAAATAAAATAAATAAAAAAATCCCCATTTGAGTTACGTCCCCGTTCTGCCATGCAATCAGAGTCGGAATTGATTTGACAGTTTTGACAGCTTGACAATTTAACAGTTTTGACAGTTTGACAGTGAAAAGAAGACATCTGTTAAATCAACTCATACACAATTGCCAAATAGTTGCATTAACACTAGCCAATGTAAGTACGAAAGTGTAACTCTTTGTAACCAAAATAACCCTTAACAAATTCTTTATCGACGGCAAACATCCTAAATCCGTTTAACTGATTGTAGGCATATAGTAAAATCTATATAACTGTGTATATGATAAAAAATATAAACCAATATTCTATTTGGGGGGTCATTACTTGTCAACTTTTATCAGTATTCATTACACATTAAAAATATTTTACTTTAATAATTCTGTAAATGTTTTAAAAACCCTTATCATAATACAATTAGGACCGTTTTCATATAAAGTCTTATCATATCTCTCAATTACAAGTTAGGGTTGACACTGTAAAAAAATCCATGCAAAATATTTATATACAGACGAGACATTACCCTAATCCAGTATTAACTGCTTCATACTAGTACCATCGTAGGTAATAACACACATAATAGGGTTGTCTCTGACTTTATTCTTTAACTACTTGTAGAACTAAAGTTTACTCAACTAGATTCTAACTGATGGTAAGATTAAACATTAAGTTAATTCACATGTCACTAAGTTATATCTGTATAATGTATAATTTGATTTTGTATTATATACAGCTATGTATTCCTTATATATACCTGGTATTCATACGAATCCGCTCGATATGCGGGTACTTAGAGTTTCACTTTCTTACTTTTGTTTTTCTTTCGTTTAACTGCTAACAAGCAGTTAAGCCAATGTTATTCGGGCGGCGGAGGCGGTACTGGGGGGGGCGGCATCGCTGGCAGGGGTGCTTGGGGGTGGCCGGGCGCAGGGCCCTGCCGGTGGGGGGGTGGGTACATCGGCGCGCCGTAGTAATACCCGTCCATACCGATACCCCCCATCCGGTAGTAATACGGTGGAGGGGGGACCATGTAAAATGGTGGGGGCGGACGGCTGTAAGGGGGTGGTACATTCCAATTGCCTACCTTATGTGGTGCTCCGTTCTGCCGGGGCATCTTCTGCGGAGGTCCGGGATCCGCGCCCGCGGGGCGCTTTCTCGACGTCTCCAATACCTCCTTCGATATCTTGATCTTGAGGCCGGGGGGTTGGGGAGGCGGGGGCGGCGCCGCTAACCTCTCCTTGGGGATCTTGATCTTCAAGCCCGGACTTGTGGATAACTTATCCCGCGGGATTGTTATTCTCAACGTTCCGTCTGATATCGGATGATGCTCCACCGGGACAGGCACGGGCGGTGGCTCGTCCTTCTTTCTATCTTTATCTTTCTTATGTTTCTTTCTTTCCTCCTTCGACTTGTCCCGATCCTTGTGTTTATGTTTGTCTTTCTTCTTCTTCTCTTTCTTATGTTTGTGGTCTAACTCCTCCTCGGTTTTAATTGGTTGGCTAACCACCGGCTCCGGTTGCGGTGGGGGTTGCTGGGGTGGTTCGACAATCGGCTCCCGCTTGACTTCGATGGGGGATTTCTTTTCAGTGGCTACAGTTATCGGGGCAGGTTTCGCTAGGCTCTCCTTGAGAAGATTGGAGACTAGCGTTGGGTCTGTTTCGATACCGTTCATGGCTCTAGGTGGTTCGTGCTTCCTCTGCTCCTGTGGTCTCGCCTTGATGGCGTTGCCACGTTGAGAGTCTCTGATAACGTTCTCATACCCTGGTGTTTCGTCCAACTTCTTGACTACAGGAACTAGTTCTGGTTCCGAGTTGGACGGCAACCTTTGCCTCGACTGTTGCTGTTCCTTCGGTGATGAGAAGGGTGAGAGAATTGCTGGTGGTTGCATTTCTCGTACCGCTGCTGAAGGATCAGGCCGCTTTTTATGTGGACTGGCAGGCCTCTGCTCCTGAGTGGCATGCGGTAATGACTGAGGTACTGGCATCGGTGCCGGTTTGGTCTCCGGCCTGGGCTCTGGCCGTGGTCTCTGTGGAGGTTGTGGTCTCCTAGGAGCTGAAGCAGCGGCAACAGTCGGCGTTGTCGCGTTTTCCGGTGAGAACAGTGACGGTGGTCGCGTTCTTTGAACGACCTCCGGCTGGGGTTGTATTTGGGGTTGGGGGAGAGTGGGGGCTGGCGCCGGTGGGTTGGAACTTGGTGGATTCGTCGGATTGGTCGAGGGTCCAGCCACCGGTATCTGGGGTCTGTGATGTCTGTGGTCGTGAGGTGGTTTGTGGTGGGGAGGTTTTTGATGTGGCCAGGCGTGGTGAGGTTTATGGTGGTGTTGGCTCGGTCTTTGGTGATGTGGTGGTGGTTGGGCGGGGCGGTTGGTCGGTTGGGGTACACCGGGCCGGTTCTGTTGTATCGCGGCTTGTTGCCGTCTCTCTCGCTCCTCTCTACGTTCTCTTTCCTCTCTTTCTCTCTTTTCTCTGTACAGGTTGTAGTCTATTTTCTGTGGTTGCGGCGCCGCGGGCGGAGGTGCCGTGGTGGCCGGCACGTAACCTCCAGGGACCGGTTGACGACGTCTTTCACGTTCGTATTCTGTTAAAATCACATTGGATTATGTCAATCTCCGATTCTTAAGGGAAAATTTTTCAGTGGCCAGATAATTTTGGACGCCAAGTATAATACGGCAAAAAACGAAATATCAATTGCAAATGGTATTGGTAATGACATTCCATGTCCTGTGGTATAATACGTTATTGGACTGTTATTTTTATCTGACGATTGAAAAACCAGCCTTTAATTCACCCTAATTTCGTAGCAGTAACTCGAAAGACCATAGGTTCGCGAGGATCTCTAGAAAATTTCACCGTCCCCTATACGTACCTTTGTCGAAGGATTTGTCAAACTCCTCATTGGGAGCATGTTTCTTGTCATAGGAAGAACCGGGGGCTGATGACGAGCTCGATGGATGCACGCCAGAATGGGGCGATCCTCCACCTGAGAAACACACGGAACACATGGAAATAAACACACACTAGAATTTCCTGTGATGCAAGTGGCATGTACATACGCTCACACAAAAACCCACGACACAAAGAAACAAATAGTCGTAAATCGAACCCGTACCGGGTTCGGGATTCTAAGGGTTTGGGATCAATGAATCACTATCAACTGAGCTGTATCTTAGTTAACAGCTTACTATTTTGGGTAATTGAGTGTATCATCTAAAAACACGATTAACGTTCGACTCGACTAATGATGTAGAAGAAAAGAAAAGCGAAATACTAAGTTACTCAAAAAAAGAGAGGCGGAGATAGAGGGGAAAAAGGTAGAGACAACAAAAGATATGACGCAGAGGTACAGAAAACAGATACGAAGTAAACCAACAAGAGAGAGGTGGAGGCAGAGATTACAGAGGGAGAAAAATGCAGAAACAACAAAAGAGATATGATGGAGAAGAGATACTAAGTTAGCCAAGAAAAGAGAGGAAAAAAACGAAGAGAGAGGTGGAGACAGGGATTAAAGAGGGAGTAAGAGGAAAAAAGCAGAGACAACAACAGAAACAAAGAGTCAGACAAAACAATAAAGAGAAAACCTGAGACAACAATACAGCGAAACAGGAATCAAGAAAGACAGAGACACAGAAACACAACTCACTGTTATTGGACATTGTCATCATCTTCCGTTTCAGTCGTGATGGACACTTGTCGAAGATGTGCAGGAACTCCGCCGTCAGCTGTTTCAGCAGCTCGGCGGTCACACTCCGGTCCACGTACGTGAACCATTGGCGGCCTTCGTGCGACTGAGCGATCTAGGGAGAAGCAGGAATAGTATGGTGCAATTGATGGAATACTTTCCGCGTATCAGACTTTCCAGGCATTCTTCAATTGTCGATCGATATTGGTTAGTATTTTGCTATACTTATCATTTATCATAAACTAACTTTGGTTAGTCTAAGTTGTGTAACCCTAAGGGTGTAAGCAGTTTGCTGCTTACATCCTTAGGGTTACACTGTACATCATCGCTGATGATTAGATGTTTGCACTATCTTTTAGTAAAAACCGTACAAAAATCCGTTCAGTAGGTTTTGAGAAAAACATGAGGAAAAGCATAAGACATGCACATACATGAGGGGACTGACTTTGTTTTATAGTAAGTATGGATTGTATAGTTAGCATTTTATGTTCACGTCTAATTCCTGTCCATATAAAGTATATTTATTATTCGAAACTGCAACCAAAACACGTTGAAACATTCGAAACATCGTTATATGTCGAAACTAACTGCGTCCGCGTGGAAATCACTACGTCACAAGGTTTTCCATCGTAAATTCGGACCCCGCGGGAATTTTAACATATTATTACATTTAAAATATTACAATTCCCAAATGTTTGTCTGTCTGTATGTCTGTTTGTTCCGGGGTAATCTCTGGAACGACTGGACCAATTTTGACGCGACCTTCACTGGCAAACATGTGATGTTATAAGGAGTAACTTAGGCTACTTTTATTTGAAAGAATTTTTTTTGGTTCCGTAAAAAAAATCAAAACCATAAAACGAAAAATTTACAGGATATAGAAAACAATATTAAGGAAGTAAGTTAACATCAACTTCCACATGACCAAAGTCGAAGGCACATCTAGTATTACATAAAAACGAAACGAAATTCATTCGAAGTAGGTTTTAACAAACACATTTCAAAAATCAATTTACAGCAACACCACAAACATCGACACCCAAAAGAAGAAGCGGCAAGAAACTGCGACAGAATAGTAGCGCCATCTACAATCGTACGCCGTAAACCAAACACCACTCACCGCCCAGTTGCTCCATTTTGACGCCAGGTGTATACAGAAGCACGCCACCACCGTCGGTCGGTATTGCAGACACATTGTCGTCAGGTGCAGACTGTTAGACGCCATGAAATAAGAAGTCTGAGCGAGGTCCTTCGACGCTGCAATAGAAAATTTAACACTCGTCTCTATATATAACTACAGTTAACTATCGATATAAAGCACTATATTTTACATCTAGGAGTATATGGTCTAAAACAAATTAAATGGCGGCAATTCCGTGAGGGAGAGACAGAAAGAGAGAGGGAGAGGAGAGGAGAGAGAGAGAGAAAGAGAGAGAGAGGGAGGGGGGAGAAAGAATGGGGGTATAAAAGATCAATTTGGTTTATAGTTCGTAGTTTGAATAGTATGTTAATAAATAAGCCTTGTCTATACTAATATTATAAAGATGAAAGATTTGATTTGATTGTGGCAGCCGCACTAAAGGAACCAAAGAGCCACATGTGGCTCTGGAGACTTCGCCGACCACTGAGTTAGACCAATTATGGGTTGTAATTACCCAGCGCTAGATACACTTGTTAGCTATCAATCCCTTTATAATTTGTTAAGTAGCAGGAATAAACTTCCGTACAAAGCTAGCTTAGGTAGGCTAGAAGGTCATATGGTCTAGTTGGCTAATTAAAGAACCCTGACAAGACCTTCAGATATATGTAGTATGGATCGAAACTATGAATGCTTTAATTACTTGACCTGATTAAAGATATCTAGAACTGTTTTAAATAGTATTTTTTGATTTCATCTATCCTTTTGTAAATTATTTAAGTGACAATTAAATATATGTGGAGATTAATTATTTAATTAATTTGTTAACTCGTATTATTTATAAATCTCGGATTAAATTCGATAAACATAAACTTTTAGCACAATAGGAAATTTTAACAATCAAATGTAAAGCGTGCAAATTGAGGCGTAACTGAAAATCTGGGATTGGAATTAGTAGAAAATATTCCTTAATAAATCACTGAAAATATCCTTACCATGTACAATTAAACAATTCTAATACTTACATGTACAAAACAAACCTTATGTAAAAAAATCCTAGTCGCCAAATTAAAAAGTTCCCTCCGTATGAAAAATTAAAATACCCTCAACGAACGTACAAATTTATTAAGAAATATTGCGATTACCACTAATGATGGGACATGAACATGACACACAAACATACTCTTCATATTTACATACCTCATACGATTGAGAAAATTTCATACTTGGCCGTTGACATCCAGTTATGCGCACGGTCTCAGTCTTTTATTAATAATAATGCCAATTGGTGGCATCATGAACCAAATGGATACGTTTGACTGACAATTCATGGTATCTTTACAAAAAAGGAATATTTAGTGTCTCATAAAAAAAGGTTTTATTTAATATAATATATATTCGATTTTAGCGTTACAATTAAAAGCTTTACTGTGTAATTTGAATTTAATCAAATAAAAAAAAATAAAGGCAATCACTTAGAAATTGTAATAAAAAAGGCGAGATAGATTAAAAACAAAACAATTAAATCAATAAATAACGATCAGTAACAGTAACAAAACTTTTTATTTATATTCCAAAAACGATTATACAAATATATATAACTGAATATATACGAACATATAATAAAAAATCAAAATCTAAACTTGAAACACATTATAAACGCGAAACACATCCAATAAACCTCGAAACACATCTAATGAACCTCGAAACACGTCTAATAAACCTCGAAACACATCCAATTAACCCCGAAACACAAATGCCAGTCAAACGCACCACAGACAACTAAATCGTATCCCATTCGTCCCCCAACCACCAATTAGCAGACAGACCGCACGTACACTCCGCCCGCACACGCAAAGCACGCGCGCGCGCGCACGCATGCGTACGAGCCATACGGACGCGTCTCACCTTTCACAAGGTGGCAGGTCCGTACGACGTGAGTGTGGGGATGGTCAATCGCGACATCGAAACCTAACGTTTGCAGGAGTACGTTCTCGTTGAATACCAGGTCTTGGGCCTGAAACAATGTTTATTTTTATTAGTTTATTTGTACTTCTTGATTGAATAAACTTTATATTTGGTATAGCAGCAAAAGTTTACAATAAACTTCCCAACACTACTTCAGAATATACACAGGATAAATGAATTAAAAATGGACTAAAAAATATTATATATATATTATTATGGATACTTATTATTATTATTAATAAACAGATTTTTATCGGACACTACAATTTAACTTTTAAAACAATATTTTTATACTCAGGTGGGTCGAACATAGAGTACTTAATTTTAATACTTAAAACCTTTATACTCAGGTGGGTCGAACATAGAGTACTTATTTTAAAATTATAACCTGTTGTTATGCCTTTGCACAGAAATAAAAAATTGAATTTGAATTTATACTACCTATAATACAGTTAAGATTATAACATTGTTGTTTTTGATGAACATTTTCCTGTTTGCCTTAGCGGCCTCTACAGCTTCACGCGGACAGAGAGACGAGCGTGGAATGCTCAGCCAGAAAACTTAAAACTAGCGAAAAGTTGGTGACCCCACCGCGAACAATAGAGACTGCGAGCGTCATAAGGACTCCATTGGGGTTCGATTATAATCTATATAAAATTCTCGTGCCACAGTGTTAGTTGCCATACACTTCCGAAACGGTTTGATCTATTTTTATGAAATTTTGTACGTATATTTGTTTGGTCTGAGAATAGGTTGTAAACTATTTATTATACCCCTAAGCTAATGGGGGCCCACGCCCAACATTATTTTTTTAATTTTATGGTAATTTTTTTTTTATCATGTCGCACCAATAAGTACACACAACTCCCAATTTTAACATTTCTATCACCAACCCCAATTTGTTTACGCCAGCTTTTATATGGCGAAAAAACGTTGGCGGGGTCACCTAGTATTAATATATGCGCTTCCTCATGTCTTATTGGTCCGACACACATCGGTGACTCCTTTGATGTTATAGATGTCCATGGCTGGCTGTGACTACTCATCATCAGGTGTATAGCTTGTTTGTTGGGTATTACTATAGCATAATTCGGCAAATGAACAATAACAATTGCCGAATAATCGTTATTCGATTAAAGAATATTAATAAAATTGACGAATAACCGTAATGCGATCAATGGATGTTAATAAAGTTGTCGAATCATCGTAATTCGACTAATGAATATTAATAAAATTGACGAATAATCGTAACTAAATCAATGGATATTAATAAAATTGACGAATAATCGTAATTCGATCAATGGATATTAATAAAATTGACTAATAATCGTATTTCACTCAATGGATAAAATTGACGAATAATCGTAATTCGACTAATTTACACTAAAAACTATTGAATAATCAAAGTTCAACTTTTATACACAAATAATTGCCGAATTATCATCATAATCACTAACTACAATAATCTCAAAAAGTACTCTCTTTTTGAGATTATTGCGTTAGTTTATTTTTAACTACATCATTTTATAACCGCTAATTGTATTACACAAAAATTAGTCAAATTACCAACTTCCGTTACATTTCTTGCGCACAACAATTTTCAGACAACCTCGAAAGAAATCCTTGCAAAAATATTACGACATACCAACCTTTGTCAGTTCGGTATCATGCGATCTAGATAAACCCAGATAGATTACCAAGTGGCCTCATTGTATTGTCTTTATTTTGCACAGATTAAACTAGGCCTTCGTTATGCAGTTCCTTCGGGGCCGTTCCAGTATTATAAGCAGATTTATTTCAATTATTTAGCCCACCCCCCCATCCCTTTTATCAGCAAAAGTGAGAAAAGCACAGACATGACTTCGGTAGTCCTAGTCGATTTAATGTTAAGCGTGCTGCATGGGAGGGCCTGCGATAGAAACCTGCAGGTAACTATTACAAATTTTTCAAAATTTTGTGAATATTAGAAATTAATTATCAATTTCTTAGTTTAAGGAAAACAGCTTGAGGAAACCTACACATAAGAGTTGCACATAACTTTCTCGACAATCTCCCAATCTACTTATTGCAGCGACAGTGTATCGTCACTGTCATTCATCCCCACTCCTTAGCATAAAGATAAATAGCACGCCCAAACGGTCGAGTGAGCCATTCAGTTCGTAACAACGAACTCAGAAAGACGTGTCGCTGACAAGGATAACTTATGTCAAGCTATATAACTAAGAAAATGAGTGATGGAATTGATAAAAATAGCTGGATTCAGCATTTTCATTAAGAAACTTGCTAAAAGTATATATTTAAAGACATTAAAATGTAGAAAAATCTTCAAATCATCATGTCACGGCCAAAAAGCGGCCGTGTAACTATGAACAAATTAAAAATAAATAAAAAAATCTTACCTGTTCCTGATAATGTTCAGAGGTAAGCGCCGTAACGCCCTCGCCTCTGTGGAGGCAGACATGGGCAACTTTTATCACATATTCTAATTTGC
This sequence comes from Perichares adela, assembly GCA_018251795.1. Classification (NCBI taxonomy): domain Eukaryota; kingdom Metazoa; phylum Arthropoda; class Insecta; order Lepidoptera; family Hesperiidae; genus Perichares; species Perichares adela. Next base: position 578 of record DWPQ01001291.1, on the reverse strand, counting down.
GAGGCTGCTCTTCCACCTGCAATTGAAAAGGAATACTTTTAAACACAAAAGTGTATTTTATCAACCGTCTGTTTTTGTTGTTCAGCGTACTTGCAAACTATAAGGTGTATACTATAACTATACTATATGGTGTACCATGCTGCAGAACGAGGTTATGGCGCTAGGTCTCTGCTGGAGGACTCTGGACTCTGTGAACTTAACGTGTTTCTGTTGCAGAGATCCAGTAACAAGCGGTCCTTCCGCTTCCTTCTTCACCAGCAACCTATTGGTGATACCTTCGGAGTCGCAATCCATAGACGAGGGTGAACGCTTACCATCAGTTGGTCCGTCTGTTATTGATACGAAAAGTAATAATAAACAGCGTCTACTAACTGATGAGCTAGAAGACGGCGGGTATCCGTTGGATTCAGAAGGTTCAGGACCGGACAGAATGGCGCAAGGAGAGTCCTATGTGCACGTTAGGAGAGGCCTATGGGCAGGTTAAGAGAATCCTATGTGCACGTTAGGCGAGGCCTATGGGCACGTTAAGAGAATCCTATGTGCACGTTAGGCGAGGCCTATGGGCACGTTAAGAGAAT
>DWPQ01001290.1:0-12654 GCA_018251795.1 Perichares adela | reverse complement strand
CTCGTTTTGTATAACGTCAACGAATATACTCTGAGTTTCCATTGAGAGTAGCCACAGCCATTATTGGGTCAGCTTGAATCTCAGCTGTCTAGTCTATACAAATAAATAAAATTGGAGATCTGTTTGTAATATTTAAACAACTGCTTTTTATTAAATGTATATGTATATACCGTACTTATACCACAACTTTTTTTTATATTTTTTGTCTCTCTCTGTCTGTCTGTTTGTTCCGGCTAATCTCTCGAACGGCACTTTTGACGGTACTTTAACTGGTAGATAGAAGAGGATGTGGAGCATCAAATAGGCTACTTTATTTTAGAAATGACAGCCTGATTTCCAGGCGGGAAAAACGGCAGCTAGTCAACTATATTAAATGAAGTCTGTTATTGTCAATTGGAAGAGGCTTTGAATATTCACGATGCAGATTTGTTAGAAAATAATAGCACATTGAAAATTTTTGATATGTCCGAAATTCAAATGAGAAAAATTGATTTAACATGTCTGTTGATACAATAAAGCACTTTCGCCTGCTTCTGTTGTAATTTGGTGGGTATTTATGAAACCTGCACATGATATCACTTCATATACCTATCTCTATATTTTTCCATTTTTATCAACACAAGAGGTTTCAACAAAATAATTTGCCACAAAATGACGATATAAGTTCCATCCCACATCACCATCAATCCCTGAATAGTCGAGTCTTTTGTCGATCCGCGTATATCTTCTTTGTAACTCTCAAGACTAGATTTGTATCTCCGAAGTTCTATTGAAATATTTTGTCCGCCTACAAAGGATGTATCGATGTCTGAGCTCCGTTGCTTGGAGACCGCTTTCAAAATCATCTCTATACACGATTCTACGACGAAGTGGATCTATTCTCAAAGGTTAGAAATTATTTTAACATCGTCTTTCTTATTTATAAAAATGTATCTCTGTAGAATTTTGTGACGAAATTGTGTTGGTAAATTTATCTTAATACTACTATTTTATAAGTAAGTCTCTGTTCCAACTTAAAACGTTGTGTAGTACCACAAAAACAGAATGTATTCATGAAATAAATTAGGTAATTGAAACATTTTTGGGTTTTTACGTACTTTTTTCAAATTTTATTGCAACTTTCTAAAGGAAGTTTAAAAAGGGTAGACTCAATGCCTTATGACATTCTCTACCAGTCAACCCAGGGCGAACGTGAGAGCATGTCGCAAAAACAATTTTATATACAAATAATTATTCATAAATATATACATAATATAATACATCTAAATATAATACTTATCAGAGGTAAAGTGACTTTTGTAGTAAGATAAATAAATAAATAATTGTTTCGTATCGTAGACGACGCAGTATTCTGATTTTACACTCCATGATGTCATTCAAGCTAGAACGTACCAAGCTCGTATAATATGAAGGAGCTCAGACTGTTATCGCGCAATCTCCTTGTTATCCAGCTAGGATTGCGTTTCCCACTCGAGGATTATAGCTAGCTTGCATCGCTAACAAACATTCTGTAACATGTAATATTTCCATACAGATTTGGTATTTAGCCATAACCGGAAACATTCTCAAGCTTGTGGTCATTTAACGTTCAGGCAATGTATGATCTTGACTCTCTTTGTCATGCTTATAAATGTTAAAATACTTTCTGAAGCCTTGAATTCAGATGTCATTTTATTTCTAAACTAGCGGATTCACAGTGTAGCGACCATCGGGTGTTCGAACGCCGCGCTCACTTAGCAAGTCACCTATCGTTGTATCTAATAATTTTGTATGTAAATTATTTGTAACTATTACCCGTTTCTCGAAACATTTTGCTGGGTAAAAAGTAGCCTACCTTCATTACGGATAATTTTGGATTCTAACGGTAAAATATTTTTTCAAATAAGTCCAGTAGTTTTGTAGCCTATTCAATACAAATAAACAAACAATCAAATATTTCCTATTTATAATATTAGTAGAGATATATTACATTCTTTGAATTGCGACATTGTTGACTATTCAACTAATGCCATTGGTATGGTATTTTACAGCTTCACCTAGTGAAGAAACAGACATTCAAGCTAGGAGTCCTGCTCTTATATCATAAGCTTATCCTGACGTCCGACTATTTCGCCTTTAAAGGTCCCTTCCATAAATTCCCTTCGGATCCTATTGTTTTAATTGTAAACACGATACCCGGTAGATTTATCGTTTTGCTCGCAAACGGTAACAATTACCGCTGTCGTGAATTGATTCTCGAAACCCTTTATTGCTTGTTTCGATAGCAGAAGCCGTTCAATGGCGTTGGTTGGAATTTTATTATCATCCTCTCCAGACACGGCTTCAGCTGTAATTGGTTTTTGTATAACAGTCGTATCTGGACTCAATATTAATAGGAGACTATCAATTCAATAGCTTTGATAAATATTGTTTTTGGAACGAATTTAATTACAGCAGAATGTTGAGGATAGGTTCAAGTGCATTCGTGTGTACTGAAGATCGGAAAAAATCGGTAGTGGTTAAGGGGTTGCTTAATCTACCTCAAATTTTAAGACCGTGGTTATACTGTGATTTCACGGTTACGGTTGATATGGATTCGTGAGTGCTTTAAGTCATACGACTATTATTTTCAGTATATGGCAAGAATTCAATAAAATGGAACGTATACATTTTATCGGGATACATGCAACTAATTTAATTTATGAGAATGCTACTTCTAAATATTAAAAATACTATATGTGAAATTTACTTGTTATAAAATAATTCAGAGCCTTTGTTGTTTGTGATATTCCTTGATTTACTATAATTGTATTAGCTTGGCTTTACCAGCGTGGAGATTAGTGTGTTACAAAGTTTTTCCGCGTAAATCCGAATTCCGCGTGAATTCTAACATGAAAAATAACTTAAGTTACTCTTTATTATATCGGCTATCTTCCAGTGAAAGTCCCGTGAAAATTGGTCCAGCCGTTGCAGAGATTAGCCGGAACAAACAGACAGAGACAATTTTTTTAAATAATTTTATCTTCGTATATGTGTCGTGTACACATACATATGCATTTAGTATTATGTATTAAATATTACAAACAGACACTCCAATTTTATTTAGTTGTATAGATACCTTGATGAATACGTATATTTGTTATTTTATGCTCTTTGTTAAATCATCTGTTATAACATCGAAGTTACATTTTTATTGCCACAGTTATATATCGAACGATCCGGTCAATACTTTATTTTAAATAGCTTGAACCCAGTGTGTGCTGCACAAGAGCCGGGTTTATGCGTCGAAGTGGGAAATGCAATCCTGGTATGGATTACACGGAGATTGCGTGATAACAGCCTTGCGCTCCTTCGCTCTATGAGAGCCTGGTACTTTAAGCTTTAATACGAGCACAAATATCAGTTACTAAATAAGTTATAGAAAACTTTACGAGATGCTTTACTGGATAAAGTAACTTTTAAGATTAGGAATACTAAGAGTTGTCCAGTATAGAAGTGATTAATCAAGAGATTCAAAAGTCTAATTGATGACGCTAAGCTTTTTGTATCGTGAAACTACCTGCCTTCTACCGGGTACGCACGCTCCAAATAACTCTACTGATGAGTATGTATACAATTTTCATTTCTTCCGTTACAATATTTTCTTTCATGAAGATAACCATAATTTACTTCCTATACGTGCAAATATCTAAAATTTACCAGAGCGTACAGGATTTTAACCAAAAATCCGACATTCAAACTAAGGAGCTACGCAGGAATGCTCTGATAATATTGATCAAAACTCCGTGGTTTGATAAAAGTTACGTAGGATTTTTTTTTTCAATATGATTTTATTTCTAATCTGTTCTTTCTTCATAATGTGGGCGGAAAACTGCGGCTCAAGAGCCGGATGTGATTCCTTAGCTCCTTAGATGCGGCTCTGGCACAAATAGTCACTGAAGGCATGTATACGTTGGTATATAAAGAATTTTTGGATACTTTGTAGTTTTACTACTTAGGCTATACATCCTTCCAGTGTACTTTATTGTTATTATGACTGCTGCTAAGTTATTCATCAAGTTACTCCGGTAAACTTTGTCCGTCTGCAAACTTAACATACAAACAACAGGGAGGTTATGAAACAGAATACAACTCAAATCCTAACCGGTTCTGGTGCTTACTTCATCACCCCTCGCGAATTAGTAAAGTAACCCGAGAAGCTTGTTATTCTAAACCACCCGATGCCCAAGAATATCTTCAAATATGAATGCATAGAAGCAGCCATGGTATTAAATAAATTAGGCTAAATTAGGCGATCTTACGGCTAAATGCTTACGATTAGTATAAGTATTTGAGCACTACATATGTCAACCTCTAATTACCTTGCTGGGCTCGCGTCTCCTTTCACTAAGAGAGTGCCTTAGTCGTTGTAGTAGTAGGCAAAATTCATACACCGTCGGAAAATTAAAAACTAAAGTGTGCAGGTTTCCTCACGAGCCTTTCCTTCATCAAAGCTGGTGATTATTGCTATAATGTAGTGCGTGCAAGTTATGAGTACGGCACAGACCAGGAAAATAACATGTCATCACAGAATATAAAAACTATTCGATAAAAAAAAAATGTAAACACATGTTTATTTTGTCTGTAAAAATCTCAAGCAAAAATCATAGATTTGAGAAAATTAAATGTAATTTCAATGTACCCTTGATATTTATGAAAAAATTACGTAAGGTAAGACATAAAACTTAGTATTTGAATAACTGATATAGGGTTTTTTTAATAAACCACGCTTTTCTGTGCCTATGACAATAAGTTAATATTTTCGTAATTCAAATAAGCAATAAAGTGAACCCTTATATTATTATGATTATTATATTATTCGAATGTCCGATAAAAATAAGCAACAGTCGAACAATGGCTTTAGGTGTCATTTTAAAACTTAGGAATAAATATCCCGTAGCAAAGCGAAGGCGTATACTAGTTCTTAATATGTGTAAAATTTTAAATAATTTCGATATTTCAAAGCAAGTAAAAACTACACTCATACATAGTCTAACTAATGATTGTAAGTAGTTATGTGTTATAGAATCAAATGCAAAATTTATAGGTGGGGATATATAAAACTTATTCAAGTAATACAATTTGCCAAGATACATCGATAAAAGTAATTATATTAAGCCACTGGTTATTTTAAACCGTACATGAGCACGCGATGAGTACATTAAATCACATTTGTGTTTGAATATAACTGTTTTGACCTGTTGTTTTTTCAACTACGCAACGAGAAACATTTTATAACAATTTCTTGTTTTGTTTTACAGCCCTCAAAATTCAAAGTTCTAAAATCATTTAAACATGTGCGTATTTTGTCAATAGATATATATATATGCACCTCATATATCGCTTCTACTACCGTTTCGAAAAGGTACTTTGTCATTAAGAAGAAGAAACGGCGAAAGAAACTCCTCTGAAGCAGATCTTGTAATGTAATTAGTCTGCTACATCCGATAAACAATGGAAATTTAAGATTGATTACTAACGGGTAGTATAAACATGTTGTTATAAAAACAATCGTCACAAAACTGTTATTTCTATGCACCTGTTAACGATACGACAATTATACTACCACTTATTTTTCTTTCTCTCTTCATTTATTAACATCTCGCCTACCAACAATTTTTTGAGTTTTTCCCATCTGATTCTCATTCATCGCCTACACCTCGCTCACCGCACATACCACAGATACTGTTGGTGCGTGGGTATAAGTGTTTATTTTTATTATGTATACATTCATATTATTTCAACTTTACACAATAAGCTAAATGCTCAAACAACAACATAACAACCCAACATAATCAAACGCTTCGTTGGACCGAAGTGCGGCGCGAAGCGTGCCCGAAGATAAATTAATTAAGTATCCTCGCTATGAATAATGTATGGAAGTGCGGAATAAGGGTTGTTATTCGCGATTAGGGTTTATTATTGGCTTCGTTGGACATGCGGCAGACAGTGACTGACGGTTAATGTGAATAGCTTTGTTACATTAAGGTGAGAGTGTGAGTTATAAATTGAGCATGCGTTACTCTACCCATTAATATAGTAATGATGTTTTAGCGCGATGACTTACTGATGTATGTTAAGTTGAGCAAAATAGCAAACATATTTGATCAAAATAAACAGCGGTGAAACTGAAAATGAAATATTTTTGTAAATTATACAATTCCGATTTTTAAAGGTTCGTCCGTTCAGGAGGATGCAGAATGAGTAGATGAGTATTCTTTTCTGGAACGGCGTTAGGATCTATATGGTGTGGTTATTCTTTTCTGGAACGTCGTTAGGATCTATATGCTGTGGATATTCATTTTAGGGACCTACTACCACCCTTTTTGAAACCAAACTAAAATATTTTTGAGACGTTTATAAAGAAGTAGCAAGTTTTACGTTTCCTGGCAACTATTCGGTGGTGTTCTGACTACTCGGTTAATTGGCCCAAATCGATGTTCGTTTTACGTTTAGACAAATTTAAAAAATCAATAAACACTAACTATGAAATGAGACACATTCTTCACCCATTCAAGTATCGATTGTACAAGTCGAAAAGAAATTTAGTTTCAAGTAAGCATTTGTTGTTGACCAAGCTATCAGATATAAAAATAAAACAAAAATAAAAGCAGAGCCGTATTGCTCGGATTATCGAAGATGGCAACACCAAGGTCGGATCCGGGAATTAACAGTAAATATGAACGTGACTCAAAATAAACCGTATTTATAGCCTAATCCGAACCCAGCATTCCGGATCATGCCGAGGACATTTAAATCTATTAGTATTCAAAATAATGTGTTTTTGGTGGTCAACCTTTGCCGGAGTTTTCACGAAGAGGATCCCTCCTAATGATTGACGAAGCTTAGAACTAGGCAGTGCCTACCATTTGTGAAGCATTTATTGGCAAATACAGTTTTTTACGCGGGTAGCTATAACAACTAAACCAAATAGCAATACAACTTAAACAAATAGAAAACATTTCTTAATTGTTTTTGGAAGGATTTTCAGATATGATATAACCTGTGAGTCTACATATAGACTTAGAAAGCAGTAGATCGAGAGGTCTTACAAAAACAATTCCATAGATAGTGGCTTCATGAAATAATGTTGGATTGAATAAAATAAGTTTTCAAAGTTGTAAATGTTACTTAGCTTCGCTATGAATGATTTTTTAAAATCCGTGTCATATTGAATCAAAACACAACCGAGTATTGGAAGGACAAATAGCAACAGGGAATCTGCGGATAAATAATTACTGAAATACCTTCCGAGCAATTCGCGCGGCACCGCAACGGGAATGTTGCTGAGATATTTGAAAACAATAAAACGGTTGGACGATTTTAATCCTTCGAGCTCTGTCTTGTACCCTGGGTAAGAGCTTCACTACGCGCGATGAATTTAAGTAGCCTAATAGAAAATAATGTTGAAAATTAGAAATTTCGGTTAAATGCTGGATCTTCAAGTAGATTTCGATTTTTTTGAAGTGCAACGCAGCGGTAACCCTGGTGATGATCAGTGATGTCGTCGGTCGAAACGGTAGTAGTGTATGGACAAAATACCCAAATAATTAATTGATTTTTGAATTTTGTATCTTGATGAACATCATTTAATATTTACTTGCACAGAAGTTACCATCCAGAAAATACTTTTCCAACACGTGCTGGATGCAAACTACTAATTTATACTACTTGTCATTTCTAAATTATAGCTAGGTTTTTAAATTTAATCAGGGAGATACATGGTCCTATGCTTTTGTTTAAAATTCTAAATATTCGATTTTATTTATGGATCACTCGATAATAAAATTATAACTTAGAATTAGTCAACTAATTGCAATTTTTATTTACCATATAAGTAAGCGGTGCCAAGAAGGCACAAACAGGCATACCTAATTAATAAGGCCACGAGTTCGCTATGATCTATCATCACTGAGAATCGGATGAACTGATATATTGCTTTCAAGTAAAAATCGCTAACAAACAATTTAGTTTTATCTTCGCTGGTATGACAGGTGAAGGTATATAGCACATTATGGTTTTTGCTTCATTAATCTAAACCATCTAATTCCTCATCGGTTTTTAATTGTTCGTGTACGTCGCTCTCATCTTCTCGTAAAATCCTACGTACAATATTGTAGATTACGAAATATTTCGGCATATTATACAACTATTGAAACTGTAATACGATGGTTTGAATCAAATTGAATGATGTAGCCAAAGTAGTAAAACGGATTGCAAAATTTTGTTGTCGTTTTTGTGTTTCAGAGAGTGTTCTTTCGGAGTGAGAGTGCTTTTAAAGAGAGAGAAAGTGTGTGTGCTTTGAGGCAGAGTGTGCTTTGAGAGAGAAAGAGTGTGCTTAAGTAGTGTACGGTGCCCCATCCTTGAGCCCAAGGCAATCTCACCTGCTCATGTTACACCCTGCTTAATAAAGGACAAGGCTATGGCACTTACTCCTGATGGAGATCGCTGGACTCTGTTCCACCCGTCTGCTCGTTAGTCTTCTATTGACTAAAACACATAGTTCGTTAAACCGCCGGTCACGGTAGTTAGAACACAATCGTTAATTTGCTTCTAAGCAATGAGGCCGCCTGTTGTAAGACCAACTAATGTTTTATTGTGTACTGGCCTATTTTGTTGTTGTAGTTTTCTTGTTGTCAAACCACGTTGGAAGCTTTCGGGCGGATAATACTAGCATACCATTTTTTTTCACGAGGAGGAACGTTCAATAGATTTCACGTGTCATGGGAGTGACGAGGGGGTATGTGGGATTAGACCGCACTGTAACCCCCCAGGTGGCCTTCAGCGCTAAGTGGAGAACCCCGGGATCACCAAATGAACACAACTGGAGTCCTCTGAGCGCGGTGCCCTTACTTTTGGAGGCGTGTCTAATTGATATTGAGCAATTTTTATAAGAGCGCGATTGGAGTATGCAATAGATCTGGTAATTATAAGATCTAATGTGTATTGGTCCTGATTATCTGGAGAGAAACGAACCTTGCAGTGTTCCGATAATGGGTTAACGTCAACTATTTCCATATGATCGATGATACGTATAGTTAGCCAATCTATTTATTCTGTATATTGATGAATGTTTTACTTGCATTTGATTCACTTTATATCTGAATATTGTATGGGAAAGTGAGATATTGTATCGAATGGTGAAGAGAAGGACTGTGAAATAGTTAAGTTATATTCTAATATTAAAGTGGTTAGTAGTTGTTTAATTGACAAAAATACCATCCAATTTTGAATCTGATAGGAACTGATCAAAGGAATTACTCAAGCGTCGTCATTTAAGAAGAAAGCTTGGAAACCCGCTTATTACTGAATCTGTGACATAGCGTAAACATAAAAATATTTTATATTTGATTAATATGGCTGCCTTCAGATAAAATACTCTGCCACCATGCACTAGTGCCGTTGGACTTAGACTGGGTACCCAGAAGGAACCCGCTTGCCATCAGGTGGCCCGTCTTACCATTTGCCGGCATTTTACATAAAAATACACAGTAGATAAGTAGTAAAGAAATTAGTCCGTTTTGCGAGAATAGATAAATGAAGCCTCTTACAAGGAACCCGCAGTCATATGGTTAATAATAAAACAGATAAATAACTACGCAACTGAGGTTACTTACGCGAACAATAATCCTGAAAGGAGCACATTAAGTGTTACCATTAGGGTCGTAGCTCGTTACTGTGAAACAGACCGTGTATCTTTAGGAAAACGGAACGAACAGCTGTACTTTTAAAAGGACAGCTGGTAACTTATAGATCTGTTTATACTTTTTTTATGTATACCAACAATAGAACTATCCGATTTCGGTTTCGGGTATCCTTTTTACCACGAAACGGCTTTTTACCATGCTAGTAATGCGGTACACATAGCTTTGCAAACATGAAGAACTAAGTAAAGTCAGATTCTAGTATTTTTAGTTATGAAATTAAGGTCTTTATTGTGATATAAATCATCTTAAGTGGTTCAGAATGGTTAACCAAATAAGGCAACAAAAATCTTTACCACCATAAAGTCTTCTAACAGATGGAACCTAACACTATAGCCTCCTCCCTCCTTCTCCCCCCTCGTGTTCAGCAACATGCACCCTGTGCTAGTGAGATTAGCTTGGATTCAACGAGGGATGAAACCCTTCACACTCTTACCACCTTTCCCTTATTCCTGTGCGGCAATCATATCTTTTAACTAAACTATTTCAGTCACTCAATATGTGAAAATACAAAGTTATCATTTTGTCAATAATGCACGCAGAAAATCATTAAAATTACTTATGGTTCGGTTGAAGTGCAAACAGTTAAGCTGTGTGCTTATTTACACCCGTGATTTATAATTTGCTGATAATAAACTTGTGGCTTCAAAGTGGGCGGATCGATTAATTCAGAAAATTAACGCTACCGGAGTGATGAGGTGAAGTTCAATTATTACGCTATTTACTAGACTAAAAAAAGACATATGACATTCCAATTGACTGTAATATTTTTATATTCCATGTGTAAGTTTATCGAAAAAAGGAAAAAACAACTTCCTTGAATATGACGTGATTTTCATTAAGATCCTTCTATTTTTCTACAACGTAGTTCTAAGAAGTGATACTTATGTCATGAGAATTAAACCAAAATCAATTGTACATCTAAAAATTTGATTGCAGTAATAACAGAAAATTAAAAAATAAAATGGATGAATATTTAGAGAGTAACAATAACTTGAACAGAAAATCATGACAAAATATTTAAATACACTTATATTATTAGGCTAATTATTATTTCAACAAAATACATACACATATCAACCCATAATTGTCCCACTGCTGGGCTCGGGTCTCCTCTCACACAGAGAGAGTTTAGGCCATAGCCCACCACGCTGGCCAAGTGCGGGTTGGCAAATATCACGTAGTTACTTAACAATTTAAAACGTTAGCCACTTTAATAAAATAAATTACTAATATCCCTATTTTCTTATTTCAGACAGCGATGTTGCCGCTTATTTTATTACTAGTCACTGCAACATATGCTGACAACTGTTCATACATATTCGATGGCTTCCGTTATACCAGGACATCGATATTGACCATCAAAGGTTTACCCACCAACCTAGCCGTGAACCCGAGCAATAAAGACGTACTCTTCACATTGATAGATCTTGATACATTATTAAATGATAATGTTCAGACCAAAATGGATCAATATGTGCTGAAAAACGGTGAACCTAAGAAAATTGACAATGTCAATGGTCAAGCTGCCGCGGTGGATGTGAAGAATAATAGAGTGTACATCGCAAGTGATACTGGACTTAACGTATTGAATGAATCAGACAATGCCAGCTTCTTCAGCCTAAAAGACGAAGACATAGTCCAGCTATTTAAAACACCAAATAACGATAATTTATATGCTTCTTTCTATCCGGATAACGAAGTTTATGTGATCGACGTAAACAAGAATGAAAAGAAGAAGTTGGAATATGTGCCGTGTGCATATATTCTAGCAGTAGACGCAGAAGAAAATGTATATTACGAATGTGATTCGAAATATGTGAAAATGCTGCTTAAAGATTTTCAAGAGCCTATTGAATTTGTCGGTGTTGCCAAAAACTCTGCTAGAGCCCTAACTGTTGATGAGAATAATAGAGTTATTCTTGCGGCCAACGATGGTCTTTACTGGTTAAGACCTCATACTTTGATTCCAAAGAAATTAATGAGTCTAGATTTCGTGCCATCAGGTATTGCATTAAACGGTGATGACTTATATTTATCGACGAATGGTATAATTTATCAATTTAACGGATCTGAATGCGAGTGAATAAATATTTATTTTTGTAGCAATGTAGCATGTAAAAATTGTAGTTTTAATATTTTATATATTTATAAATTTACATTTGCTTTAAAATAAAATATTAGAATTACGCAAAACTGTCTTAATTTAAATTTAAATGATGAAAAATTTTAACTTGAATGAACTGTCATAATATAAAATTAAATGAAGATCCAAAGACGAAACAAAAATGTCGATTAAAAAACATATTGAATAGAAAAATAAAGAAAAGTACATGGATTCACCGAGTCTTCTCAAATTTTTACCTTACCTATAGCTGTCTTCGTAGCAATTAACTCTTATATTTGTACTTGATGAAACTTTACTGACTTCTTGAGGGTTGCAGTATTTAGATAAGAGTGAACATAGAACCCTTTTTGTTTAATTAAGAGGTAGGAACGATTATTCGACTTACATCATTGATTGAGGATCTATCTTCTTCTGTATACAGGATGTTTATTTTCGTGCAATTCATTTAATTAACATGAGTTACGCTAACGGTGGAATAGTAGTAGTTAGTCGTAAATATAAAATTATATGTTACACTCATATAATTTAATTAAGTACTGCATTTCTTTTTTCGTTTATTATTCTTATACCTTTCATCATTACAAATGATAACAGTTGAACTTCTAGATTCAGTTTTCTGCTTATTATGCTCTCCTTTAACATCTAGTGAGTTTAGGGTCCTCCAAGATTACAATAGCCAAGTGTGGATTAGCAGGCTTCAGAAACCTTAGCATTCTCATGACTAAATGTTACTACAAACTTGATGATTATTATTCAGACAAGAATGCCTGGGCATGAGTATGTTTATATAAAAAACAGGAAAGG
>DWPQ01001289.1:0-12655 GCA_018251795.1 Perichares adela | reverse complement strand
CATTACGAACGGTCTTAACGAAAATATTCCTCAGTTTTTTTTTGTAGTAGATTCTTATTAAGTAACGATTGGTACCTACGTGTGGGTAGGTGAAATATAATTAAATTTTATATAAAGACATAAGGTAAACGCTTCCGAAAACGAATACAGGTGATAGTACTGATGATACTTTTGATGATTAATGAAAAAAAACACGATTTGGAATGAAAATTTTCCTTACACCCTGTATACAAGTTGAATCCGGTTTTTTTTAATTTATTTATGATGTTCATTTTATCAGGGGCCTGTTCAACGAAACTTACAATTGTAAATTACAGGTAATGGGTGACAGGCGACAATTTTACAAGTTTCTGTTCAACAAAAAATACAAATGACAAATTTGTAATGGCGGAAAATGTATATATTTGTCGAATTGTAATTACAATTTTACATATTTTTGTTCCACGGACAATTTACAAATTTGTCGGAAAAACTGCTTTGTTGAACTTTAAATTGTATTTACAAGTTAACATTTTGTAGGATTGTAATAATTGTAAGTTTCCTTGAATAGGCCCCAGGTATTACATTTAGAGCATTGCAAAAGCCCAATAAAATGTAAAGTGTAAAAACGTAATTTTATATTTTTTAATTCCTGTAGTTGGACGAGATGGATGACTTGTTGTCTCTCCGTGACGTGCGTACCCCAGTCCGTCTCCGCTTCGGCCGCCGCTCTGACGAACGCGCCGTACCCCATGTCTTCCCTCAGGAGGTATTCAGTAATCAGATCAAAACTATTATTACAACATCTGTAGTGTGGATTGTTGACAGTTTTTAACATTTAAATCCTTAGAGTAAATAGTAAAGATTGATAATGACAACGAAATAAAAAATAGTACCGCTGGCTTATTTCGTAGTCAATTGAGATATAATGACGTTTTTCTTAAAATTTAAATAAGAATATAAATCAGTCGGTACATGTTTTTTGGACTTTTAAATTGACAGCATTAATGTTATATGAATATCTAATAATGTATAATGAGTTTTAATCACAATTCCTTGACGATAACATTTCGTCACTGAAGACAGTGTCGAAAGAGAGCCTGAAATACAATAGGTCTAATATTATATTTTCAACTTTGAAGAGTGTGTCTTTGTAACGACGTACAAAGCATTCCTCGCACTCCATATTATTCTCTAGCATAAAATATACAATATTATTCGGATTGTTTGTTAACAAGTTTACTACTTAGTTATTCCGTAATCTCATGTAAGGTATAAATCAGTTAACAGTATTCGTAATATTTTTCAAACGAGCTCTTTGCAGGTCGTGACTCTCACTGATGCGTGTACTATAAAATCTTTATGTGATATAAAGGCGGCAAATGAAGTTCCGTGCCCTAACAAGCCACTATTCTTTGTTACGACAATTGACGCGTTTTATGACAAATGGCCCCAATTCTGTTCTGGTGCTGAGACCTGAATTACAAACAGGAATTTCGTCGCATCTTTACTGTCTCAAATTGTCTATCCTGGAATTACTAGACAATTTATATGTCTGAAGTTGCACATTTAAATTGGTGTCCATTATAAACATATGTGAAAACCCTAGAGATATAAAAACCAACCTTTGCCAGGTGGCCCTAAGTATATAATTATATCTATATATAAATACGCGAAGCAAAATCTTTCAATCCCTTTTTACGAAAAATGCGTGGACGGAGGAGTATGAAATTTCGCGCACTTATGTTTTATTTGTAGGAGAAGTGCAGAACGCTAATATTTTTCAATAATAATGTTTATAAAGTACATTAAATTAATAAATAAAACATTACACGCACAAAGACACATACACATGAATACTCGATATACGTGTTTTTGACTGTTATGAAGCAAATGGCGGGTGTCAAAAAGTTATTGATTTTTTTTTTTTTATCTGGGTATAGAGCTGTCTCATGATTATATTATAACATTTGTTTTAAGGAGTTATGGTCGAATTTCGATCACCACGCGATCTCTAGTATAGTTAATTATGTGAAATTAATTATCTCTGGTTTTCGAGGAGGAAAATATTGTAACGAAACCGGTATACTTATGCATTGTTTATAATATTTTCGAAGGTATGGAGCCTGCCAACCAGCGTGGTGAACTAAAGTCTTATTAATATGAGAGGCTATCCTCTAATGCTCTATAGCTTTACAAAGTCGTCTTCATGAGTTATTTTGCTAACAGGATCAGGACCGCAACGTACGAGCCCCATCCATGCGTCTCCGATTTGGCCGTCGCTCCGACAACAACATGTTTTTGATGCCGTATGAGGTAATATGAAAAACAAAACATATTGCAATCTGCACAGTCGATAGCATCTGTATATTAGAGCTTACTTATCGATATAATTTCTGCAACAGGAAACCTTTCCTTTTCATATCTTTGCTTTAGTTACGCAACTATTTTACAGATTCATTCAATAACTGTGACCGTGTGTGTATCTGTGTGTGTGTGCGGAGTGTGGTGATAGTGATATGCATAAGTAAGTAAGTTTGTTAAGAAAATAAAGTAATTCAAGTGATTTCAATTATAATGCAAGGTTAATTAGCCTAGAAAATATCAAGGAAACCCACATGAAAAATTCTTAGTAAGTTCTCGAAGGTGTGTAAAGTCTGCCAGTCCACATTTAGCCGGCGTTGTTGACTATGACCGCAAAACCTCACATTCTGAAAGAAGACCCGAGCCTAGTAAAGGGACTGCCCAGTATAATGAGTTGTGGTTGTGTTAATCAACCTAACAATCCTAACCGGATTCTTACATTAAAACCTGCAAATATTGCTTATATCAAAATCGAAATAAAAGCATATACGTATTTAATACATAGCTATGTCCAATCTGGGTTCGAAATTTAAAAGTATTTTGAACATTTCTAAAGCAGTATTGTGGCATAATTTACATAGAATGGTTTACACAATTGAATTTGGACGGCCTTTTTCATGTAAGATATTTTAAGGCACTCGTCGGGAATCAAAAATCCAGAATACATACAAATGTTCTTTTAGTATGGTATCTCCTCGGTGAAGAAAAACTACTGAGTGCCTAAACAAATTTACCAACTATAAAACTGGAATGACATAAAATCTATATATTTTGTTATTTTTAAAGACTGATTTACAATAAAGCCAAATTTGTTTTTATTCTTGTAAATCTGACTTTAATGGTACCTAGTTTAATAAATAAACGAATCACAGAGATATCAAATTAGTTATTCTTAGATATTTTTTTGCATCTTCATATTCTTAGTAGACATACGTCACTATTTACACAGCTGCATAAATCAACTGGCCAGTCCTAATCTCCAATAGTTACGAATATTAAAAAAAAGAGAAGATGGATTACTAGTTGCATACATACGCGTTTAGTACCGTATCCCAAAGGTATAAAGATCTCATCCCAGAAAATGATTGTCCAGATGAGTCTCTCTTACCAGATACGTCGAATAGGACAAGATGGACGATCTTTCGCTCCCTTTCTGACCGGCAACGTGTCGGTCATGCTTTTGGTATCATGAACGTCCGTTGGTGACGCAAACCGTCTGCTTGTTTCTCGGATATTGATAAAAAATGTAGTACCTAGTCTTATGTGATACTTAATAAGAGTAATTTAAGAGTAGACCATTCATAAATGAATTAATTGGCTTCAATATATTGCAGTCTACCCTCCCTAAAGAAGTGAAAGCCAGCAGCTCAGTGGAGGACGACAGACAACAGAACTAAGCACCGAGTGAAGAACCCCGGACGTACTAGCTAATACATTTCCGCTCCATAATCTATCTTTGTCGAATTTTAATGTCAAACTCGTTTTCAAATCAATATATTATACAGTGTAGGTACATTCTAAGTGTCAAATTTTAAATGTCAACTTTTAGATGTTACTCTACATTGATTTATAAGCTATGTGTACATACTTCAAATACTTCGTATTATACGTGTGTTGATAACAGGAAGATATTATACTCTTACTTTGATTTGTTACTTCAGAGGATTGAACTGTGTTTTTCTGTGATCTACTGTCTACCTACTTGTGTAAACAAACTATAAGTAATACTTAATTTTCTAGTCAATGTTCATTATAAGAGAGCTGTTTTATTAATTTATACTGTCTGTTTATGTTACTTGTCAATTTATAGCGAAGGGTTGTACATTTTATGAGCTGGGTAAATGTAGAATTTCTTCGCTATGTAGTGTTTTTACAGTTCTGACTACCTTGGAGTATTATATTGGATATCTTACGTATAATCTTAATGTCTTAAAGTTATAGTTTAAATTAAGTGTAGTGATTTAATTTTGTATAGTTATAATAGAGGATATTGAACAGTTAAAATATAAAAGTGGACGTACAAACTGTTGTTTTAATTAGTTTGATTCTTTTACTCATTTTAAGATAATTCTTGACAAAAATTCCACTGAATGGTACCTATATGCTGTCGTGGTCTGGTCACTTGTTGAATATTAATTTGCGTAAAAAGGGTGTTGTAGCTCAAGATGATGAGTAAAATTCTCTTCGTGCATTTCTTGAAAGATACCCAGTTTATAAACCGACGTGGGTAAGCTACACCAATAGTTCGTAATAAGCATAATGAGAGACGAGCTAAAGCTAAAGCACGTCATTCGTACGTCAATTGATGGTAGAAAGAGATGTGAGAATTATGTCGTGCGATTTCATTTTTCACACCATAAACCTTGATAAGGCGTTAACGAAACCATAAACTATTTATTCTTTTGTCAATAGTCGAAAAATTACTTACCAAAATAATCTTCTATACTTATAAAATCCTTTGACCTGAATGACTGACTGACAACCTAAACCGCTAATAGACCTAAAACTTGGAGGGTGTGTTATTTGTATGAGTTGTTGATTCGATAAGAACAGAATTTTCGAAATTTTACTCCTAAGGGAGTCAAAAACAGGGGCGATTTTTATTTATTTATTGTCACTTCATAAATGAGCGAACAAAAGGGCAAACTTAATGCCTAATGGCATTCTCTACCAGTCAACCCTGGTTTGGTACGGTAAATGTGTGGCAGGTGTAAAACTTAATGCTGTATATAAAATTAGTAATTTTTGTATGGGATAACGTTATTAATTGGTCCAATCTTCAAATTATGCATAAACGTTCTGTTGGAAGACGTGTTTTGTATTCTATTAAAACTGTTGGCCTAACGGAGTTAGAATGTAATGAAAAAAATAGAAATGTAATGAAAATTTCAGGAGTGATTTGATATCAATACTCCTTAGTGCTATTCATTGAAATGGAAATAAAACAAAATGTACTTACTCTGTGATCTGAAATCATACCAAACCAATGATTATTTCATTGCTTTGAAATAAAGTGTTCAGTGAGTAAAAAATCTGATGGACAATTACGAGCTTAAGAAAAATTATGAGAAATTTTCCTTACTAACAATTATTTGTTTACTACACCTGTCATTTGGTTGGCAAGAACGCTGTTGGCAAGGGTGAGTGACAAATATGTATGAAGTTAATAAAAATTGAAACTAAAATTATCACAATACAAGAATCCCAAAGCAATGCGTGGCCGGATCTACTAATTGGACAATATTATTGAAGTGTATAACGATAATATTACGGGATACCATAATTATTACGGGATAAAAAAAAGTTTTGAATGAAGCATTTCAAGGGGAAATCTGGCAGCATTGCTCCCCTGAATAGGCTAAATGAATTCTTTAAGCAAAATAGCTGCCAGTCCCCTGAGCCCCTAGACAAAAATCCTAGCGGTAACCGTTCACGCTCACGCTAGGGGCTCTGGTCTGCCGAAGTGTCGATCAATCGGTTTGCCTCATAAATTTTGATTAAAGTTAATAACTTTAAGTAGTTATGATACATTTAACATGCTATCTATATAAATCTCCACATTATAACACTTGTTAAATAAAGTTAAATATAAATAAACGTCAATACAATTTCATAAACTAACAGTAATTGAATCGTGGGTAATATTACTTAGAAAACTGTTTTTGATAAAAACAAGAGCCTCATAAACAATGTAGAAGAACGTAACGGATTGATTTCCAATCAAGTTGAGTCAATCAACTTAGGGATGTATTTATAAAGTGGATTATTTTGGGGAATGTAACACAATCTTTCTCTGTAACATGTAGCTTCGTGATAAATAGAGTGTACTGTGAGTGTACCGAGTTAACAACATAGAGTTATTTTACTAGAGTAGGTAATACACCTACTCTTAAACTATATAGACCGGCCTGTGAGTGCGAGTGTCCGTCTAATAGAAAGAGAGGGGAGATGAGAGACCTGTACTTGTCTTTATTTAATGCAGGAAAGCAAGGGAGACAGACAGGGCGCTCGGTTTATGTCTCTTTCTTTAGATGGACACATTTTAGGTTGCTTTGGTTGCTCTGTAGAAACCTCTTATTGTAGATGTATGTTAACCATAGACAAAATATAGTAATATTTACTCTATGGTTAACATACGTCTACAATATGAGATTGATATCAATAGGTAATTCAACCTGTGATAAAGATGTTAGGGATGTTGAAACTATTTTAACTTTGCACGAGTAACATAAAACAAAACAATAAATTTATATCTATGAACTTATTAAGTTATAAAGTAAACAAGTAGGTTTTTTAATTTCTTTACATTTTATAAATACGTAATTTAAAACGATGAATAAACCCAGAAGTTATGTGGTAGCAACAATAATTACTGATTGCACTGGGAAACTATATAAAAAAGCTTACACAGTCATAGTGTGGAGGCACTAGAATTTCCTGTGCTACGAGCGTCATGATCACACACAAATGGGACACAAACACCCTGGAACACAGAACAAACATTTATCTGTCACATAAATGTCAACATGGATAAGAATTAGGTACATAAATTAATCCTTATTTCTATATACGAATACGTAACGTCACAAAGATGTAATGTTAAAGCTCGAGAAGTACTGTAATTAATCACCTTTGAAATACGAAACTAATACAAAGGATTAGTTACGGCTGAATAGATTTTTGTTAAACATAATTAACGTCAATGATAACATCAAGTTTTTTTATGTCAATAGCTGACGAACGAGTAGATTGACCACCTGATGGTAAGTGGACACTGTCGCTTATGGACGTTGATGACACCAAAATCATCGTCGATGTATCGGCGGTTGAAACAGTTGAATATTTGCTTACTACGAGCTCTCCAACATTGCAAATGAAACACGTTAAAACATTTCATGTTTGACGTTTGTAGATGGTAAGTCAAGCATGGAGGTCAGACAGGAAAAAAAATTAAATTAAAAAAGTTTGTAACATAAAAAAATCTGTAAGTAGTCATGAGGACTGCAAGTGACAACTTAAAATGTATTTTAATTGTACTTGTATTATTCGGCACAATATTTGTAAGTGCCTAAATTAAATTAAGTAAGCCTTTACATATATTAGGTAAACACGTTATAGTGTTAAAGCCTTCCGTCTACGATACTAATCCGCATACTAATGAATGATAATTAAATTACATTCTTAAATAGTATAGTCAACCCTAAAGGGTTACAATAGCGACTAAAACAACAGCGGTATCAAAACGATTAGAAGACAAGAGATTTTTCTTCGCTCAAAAAGTGCTTCTAAAGAAGTTTTCACTTCAAAAAACTAAAGCGATGATTTGAGAATCTTGGGTATTAAAGTGGACAGTAGATGTATGTAGATAAGCTTTGGACAAACCATATTTATTTTGGAATTTTCGTCTGTCTTTCTCGACATGTCCTTACTAGTTCCATTACGAAATTCACTCGCACAAGACATATGAAGTTTGAATATAAGAGACACGATTTAATGTGAAATTAAAATTGTTGGAGCGAAAATGAGATACAAAGGAGCCGTCTTCGGCGAGAAGCCTTCCAACGAGTTATAGGATGCAGCAAATAAACTTTATATACGCGGTATGTATTTAATATGTGACATTAACATAGCTTCAATATAATCAAGTGGATTCGAATCAGAATCGGTGTAAAAAAGCATCGTGACGAACCCTGCAAACCTGATAATTCTTCATAATGTTCTCGAAGGTGTGCGAAGTCTGCCAAACCGCACTCAGTCTCAGTGGGATAATTATGGGTTGTTATGTATGTGTGTATATATGTATGTATGTGTGTGTATGTATATAAGTATGTATGTATGTATGTGTATGAATGTATGAATGTATGAATGTATGTATGTATGTATGAATGTATGCATGTATGCATGTATGCATGTATGAATGTATGTATGTATGTATATATGTATGTGTGTAAGTATGTATGTATTTAATAGAAAACGCATTGTTCTATCCGTTATTCAACTTTTTTCCATAGGAAAAGTTAGTGCTTGACTACAATCCTACTTGATGATAAGTGGTGATGTAGTATCATAAATGATAAAGCGCATTAACTTAGTAAAAGCCTATTCTCTCTCATCTTGAAAACACTCACACTAAAATCGAACGTGTAACCGATGCCGGCAACCTATTCCACAGCACACATAGAAAAGATGTTGTTAGCTTTTGATTCAAACCAAATAATGTGAAATATTAAATTAAATCCTTATTTAGCTTAAGATAAAAGAGAAATACTATTAGACCTTTATAGATAACAATTTACTATATTATACCTTACTAGTAATACCCGTGCGAATAATTCGCACTAAAACAAAGACAAAAGTAAAAATTCTTTTTTTAGCTGAAGATGTCGGTAGAGCATACAATTATCTACAAAATGGTATATAATTTATGCGGATTAATTGTGAAGTTTTTTCTATAAAGGGAGGCAAACATCTGACAGCTTAACTTAATATTTACTAGTAATGACAGCTGTATAAAGATTTCCCTTACATAATCATCATACCTACCGGACCAAAACAATACAAATCTACAATTATTGCTATTCGTAAGACTGAGGAAGAAATTGCAGCTTTCAATATGTCACGAGCAGCCTCGCCAAGGTAGACGATACAAATTGACGTAATACGCCTACGATAATCAATTGCGTAATTTATGAATTGGACGCCAGTTGCAGATACGGCGACCCGGGCTCCTATGAGGGACGCACCTCTAATTTATCAGTACTGAGTCATCATCATCGTTCTATCACAACCAATACCAGTCCCACAGTTGGGCTTGGGTTTACTCAAACGTGAGAGGTGTTACGACGATGGGCAAGTGTGATTTATTTGACAGACTTCACGCTTCTTAGACATCATTATGGAGAACTAAGAGATATATAGGTTTTCTTGCACACTTCCATCACAAGCAAGGGGTAAGTCATTTCTAATACGCATATACCTAGCTTAGTAAAACTATACGTGTATCTTCGATTTAGACCCAGTTTCTCAATATAGAAAGAAACGTCTTAACCCCTGCTGAACTATCTTCTTAATTATATTATACTAATCATCAGTTTTCTTATTTCTAGTAACGCGTCGGTGATCACTTACTATAAGGCCTTCCATCTGTTCGTCTTGGGAACCTTCGAGTCCTCGTGAGGGAAGCCGACGTTCAAACCACCATCCATCCATCCATCCCTAAAATAAAATATATATTATTATTCAAAACCATACTTAATAATATATCCTTGATTAAGAAATAAACGGGTTAAGATAAACAAGACGCAACGAATTTAGGTCAGAAGGATAAAAATTTCAATTTATCTACCATCAGAAAAATTACAGTACCAAATGCGAAAATTATTGTGTTTTAACCTCTCGAACATGCTTTACCACTTTCGAAGAGATATCTTTGTAAGCTAGGTACATTTTAAAAGTAAATTTACCTCGTTAAGCAATATGAGTATGAGTATAGAGGTATAGAGGTTTCGCATAAAAATGTTTTAGCCCCAAATGACTATTTAAAAACATCTGTCCCTAAATATATAACGACACTAGCGTCATATGCCAGCTTTGCTTGGCGTGAGAAGTTCGGAAAGTGAGTGACATCTTCTCACATGTGTCTAAGTTCCATAATTTCTAGCTTAACCTTAAACATTAACCCTAACTTTTTCTAGATCAACTCATCATTCTTTTTAATTCCAATGACAAATGAAAACTTTAATACTTTTAATAATATATGGAATTCAATATTTCATTACACCTCTTACTAGAATACAATTTATAATCGTAATCTCAAATTCTTTAGGTATTTTAATAAGATTTGATAAACCAGTTCACAGGCATTTCAAGTCTATACTTTAAATGTCTATCAATAAAGTGGAATAATTAATGTGAACAATAAATAATTTTATAGTTAAATAATAAATAATCAATATTTTGCACCCATTTCGCCCCAAACTTTCCCAACATTTCTCCAAATCTTTTCCTCTAATATCTCCCCCGCTATTCTATTACTACTATACGTAAGCTCGTATCAAGCTTCGTAAGCTTCTTATTCAAAAATATCAGCCGCTCTGCATGCTACAAAACAAGTTTTATTTACTTTTTTCTCAGAATCCAAAATAAGAACACAATTGCGTCAGAACCGATGTTTCTGTACAAGTTGATAGATGTAGGAGTGTAAGATGTATGTGTGTTAATGTTACGTGGATTTAACGTGTGTTAATTATATGTCTATATTCATCAGGTATATGTGAATGTGTGTATATGTGTGTGGTTCCATTTCAGTTGGGAATATCGCACAGTAAGAATGAAAGTTAAAAACTCGAAAGGAATGTTTTCTGGGAAATTGAAGAATTGTTTCTGCGTGCACAGCTGAAAGTTAATCATAGCGTAACATTACGCAACAAAGAACTATTCACAAAAATCAACTTTTGAAATAGTTTTCAGTTTTATCCATCAACCGATACCGTAACACATACCGATTATTTTACAGAAATTTTGTAATAAAATGATGTTGAAAGCGTTAAAATTAGTTTTACTTCATTCCTTCATTCCCGTTATCCTATTAACCAGGGAAGCGTAAAAAAACGCTTTCTTTATTACAGAAAGCAACGGGCGATGGTGGGTGAAAGGAATACAAATTACGGTGGTGCACTAGTTTTTATGATAATGATAAGTTCTCACAATTGTAAAGGTAAGAAAACATCATCGTAATTGTTAATATAATTATTATTCATTCATTCAAACCAGTAGTGTCATTGGTAGTACAGTATGTGTCCTTTTCCAATGAGCGGATTTCAGGCCATAGTCTACTACTAGACAAGCGCGGATTGAGAATTCACGCACTTTTGAAAACTTTATGGAGAACTGTCAAGAATGCAGGTTTCCTCGCGATGTTTCTTCACCAAAGAAGTGGTAAATAATTTATATTTAATACCGACATAACTTTTAAAAACTAGTGATGTGTGTAATTTGCGGGCGCATACCGTAATTTGCCCAACATCAATTTCAAAACCACTATCATTGCTTATGAGAACTTATGTGTCCTATAAGACTAAGACACATAAACAACAACGTAAAAACAAGAAAAAACTATTACGAGGAAAATTTAGGCGAAGATTAACCTTCAATAATTTTACGCTTCGAATGACTCATTAAATTCTTATAAGATCATCAGCATCTTATATAAATACAATTACAAAACGCATTGTCATTATGATTCATTACACTCAAATCTATGTTACATACATGCATCATTTTATTCATCATCGTAGCAGCCCTGAAACAGTAATAGTGATTAGGGTTGCCAGGGGAAACCTGTCGGCTACTTTATTCCTCTTTTTTCATTATCAACGACGCATTGCCGATCAAGAAAGTACCTTGCTATTAGCTTTCCAATACTGCAATCGAAGAGCGTAATGTTGGTTAAAAAATATTTTAAATCATTCTCTTTTAAACACACAGGTAATGCCCTTAAGGGTATTTAAGGTATTTTTAAACTTGTTTAATAAATGAAAATGTATACCAATCATTTGTTGGTCTTAAAGTCGGTGGTCGGATTAAAAAGTAGTTGACTTCCAATATTCACTCCACTCTATTCGAGTTTGTTTAATAAAATCCTTGGTGTGCAATGACCATGTAACATTTAGTGAATTACCCATGATGTTTATTGCGTCCATTTCAATATAAATATCAGCTCAATTTAAATGACGAATATCTAGTGAATTACACATCTGTTTGTCTATTTCAATATCAACTAAACTCAAAATGACGAGTGCTAGTCATAACAGATGTATACACATGTATACAAGTGCCAACCCTAGCGTCAATATCATACAGCAGCATAAACACACCTGTTCTGAATTTGTGAACTAAAAATAAAAGCAGCACTTCACTTCTGCTATAACATCCCCCACTTGCTGTCTATAAGTGTTAAGATATTACATTAACGATACGAACATTTCGCATACAGTTCTAATATTTTTTATTCAGATGTATTCATTTTTTTATTGTAAAATAAAAATAAATAATACTTATAATATATGTTGAAGTTATTAAGAAATAAAAGTTGTGTATCCATTGTAACGTTGTTTTATGAATCAACTAACGCATTATCATACAGTTCTGTCCGCGTGAAGCTGTAAAGGCCGCTAGGGCCAACAGCAGAATGTCCATCAGAAACAAACAACATACAGAAATTCTGTATCGATTATTTGAAATAAAAAATACAATCAACATTTCTATCTGTATCAAGCAACTATTATAAAGGAACATATCTATAGGCTACCTT
>DWPQ01001288.1:0-12655 GCA_018251795.1 Perichares adela | reverse complement strand
TTCTAATATGACTAAACCTATTGTTACAGGCGTCACCGTTGCCCACACAACGATGTCCCGGAGCCATTGTTCGATGTGGAGCACACGACGAGTGTGGTCTCCGCGTACAAACAAGATTACGACGAAAAACACGTCAGTCGTACCACTGCTGTTCATCACGAAGATCATCTACGACTCGAAGGAGAGTTCCAAGAGCCCGAGCGACCTCGTTGGCAACCTGTAGAACGACCTAAAGCTACAAAGCCTGAAGATAACCTCAAGCCTGAAGGTGATTTCGAAAGAAGGCAGCCTGAAGAATGGCGCCCAGGTGATAGAGCACCCGTCCGTCGTCCAGAAGATAACTTAAAACCAGAAGGAGAATTTGCAAAACGTAAACCTGATGAATGGCAACCGGGAGAGAGAGCTCCTGTCCGTCGTCCACATGATAATCTGAAGCCCGAGGGGGAGTTTACAACCCCCGAAAAACAACATTGGCAACCTGCTGAACGTCAGAAACCTAAAAAACCAGAAGATAACTTACGTCCAGAGGGAGAATTTGAAAAGCGAAAGCCTGAAGAATGGCGACCAGGTGATAGGGCTCCTGTCCGCCGGCCAGAAGATAATCTTAGGCCAGAGGGCGATTTTGAAGATAGGCAGCCTGAAGCATGGAGGCCAGGTGAAAGGGCCCCAGTCCGACGGCCAGAAGATAATCTGAAACCTGAAGGTGATTTTGAAAAACGGCGCCCAGAAGAGTGGCAACCTGGTGATAGAGCTCCTGTCCGGCGCCCTAATGATAATCTACGACCAGAAGGAGAATTCTCTTCGCCTGAAAAGGAGCCTTGGCGCCCAGCAGAGAAACAAAAACCTATAAAACCAGAAGATAATTTACGCCCAGAAGGAGAATTCGAAAAACGAAGGCCGGAAGAATGGCGACCAGGCGATAGAGCCCCAGTGCGTCGGCCAGAGGATAATCTGAAACCTGAAGGAGATTTCGAACAACGCCGACCAGAAGAATGGCGACCCGGCGATAGAGCACCCGTTCGTCGTCCTGCTGATAATCTTAGACCGGAAGGAGAATTTACTACACCCGAAAAAGAAGCTTGGCGTCCAGCTGAAAGACAGAAGCCTAAAAAACCAGAAGATAATTTACGCCCTGAAGGAGAGTTCGAAAAGCGAAGGCCAGAAGAATGGCGTCCAGGTGACAGAGCTCCCGTACGTAAACCAGAAGATAATCTGAAGCCCGAAGGAGATTTTGAAGATAGAAAACCGGAAGAATGGCAACCAGGCGATAGGGCACCAGTACGTCGCCCAGAGGATAATTTGAAACCTGAAGGAGAATTTGAGAAACGTCGCCCGGAAGAATGGCGCCCTGGTGAACGAGCACCTGTTCGCCGCCCTAAAGATAATTTAATGCCTGAAGGTGAATTTACCACACCAGAAAAAGAGCGATGGACACCTGCCGAGCGACAACGACCAAAAAAACCAGAAGATAATTTACGACCTGAAGGTGATTTTGAAAAACGGAAACCTGATGAATGGAAACCTGGAGACAGAGCGCCTGTACGTCGTCCTGAAGATAACCTTAAGCCGGAAGGTGAATTTACGTCGCCGAAAAAAGAACCATGGCAACCAGCTGAACGACCTAAACAGAAAAAACCCGAAGACAATCTTAAACCAGAAGGAGAATTTAGTACACCTAAAAAGGAAGAATGGACTCCAGCGGAAAGACCCCAACAGCACAAGCCCGTAGATAATTTGAAACCAGAAGGAGATTTCACGAGGCGTAAACCAGATGAATTTGTCCCTGCTGAAAAAGCTGTTGTAAAGAAGCCGAAGGACAATCTTCATCCTGAAGGAGAGTTTACTTCATCGCGAACTACGGTTGAAGATTATAAAATTACGACAGGCGAAAGAGCAGAAATAATACGACGCACTGACAACATAATTGTCGAAGGAGAATTCACAGGTGTGTATAACATTTGTATTACTATGAGATAGTTACGGGATATTTTTATCTACATTTTGTTGTTTATCAATATATTTTTACCATGATACTATATAATCGATTATTTTCAATCCATTCATAGTTCACTACAAGGGTTACAACAATGCAGTGCAGATTGTTTAATGACCTACGATTTGCGTGACTTGCACGAAGTTCTTATGCTGCCCGAAAGTTTACGACGTGCTATTTAATTATAAAAAATAGGATATACTACTTTACGTGCCCAGCAAAGTCACTTATTGAGCTCCTGCCATTAAATTTCTTAGTTATACATATAAGGCGGTTCAAGACGGCTATGACCGCTTTGTATAGTAATTAACTTCTATCAATAATTTTACATCAATATCGATATATTTATTTACAGACGAAACAACATCCCGTACTGAATATACAATAAAACCAACTGAGAGACCCAAACCTGTTCGTCGAAATACATGGACAAAAATTGAAGGAGAAATGACAACTGATACTACGTCCAAATCAGAATATATTGATTATACTGATATTGTAGAAAGAACTACCCTTGTAACTAAAAGAACTGACAATTTAATACATGAGGGTGAAATTGAATTTGTTACATCAAATCAAAACGACTTCACTGAAAAGACAACATTGGTCGAGCGTCCACAAAGACGACGCACTTGGACAAAAGAAGATTTTGATAAATTCTATTCTACAGAAAATGTTGAAAATATTACGACGTCACAAGAAGAGTATAGAACATACAAAGAAATTACAACTGAAAGACCAGAACTGAGAAGGCCAAAAGACAATCTTAAACCGGAAGGTGAATTCGAAAAGACAAAACCTGATGAGTGGCGCCCTGCAGAGAGGCAAACACCTAAAAAGCCTCAGGATAACTTGCGACCAGAAGGTGAATTTGAAAAACCTAAGCAAGATGAATGGCGTCCTGCCGAACGCACTAAGCCTACAAAACCACAAGATAACTTGCGACCAGAAGGTGCTTTCGAAAGTCCAAAGCCTGAGGAATGGCGGCCTGCAGAACGACCCGTTCAGAAAAAACCTAAAGACAATTTAAAACCCGAGGGTGAATTTGAACAACCACAAACAGAAGAGTGGCGTCCAGCTGAGAGACAGACACCTAAAAAGCCCAAAGATAATTTGAGACCCGAAGGTGATTTTGAAACCCCCGAACGCGAGGAATGGCGGCCAGCCGAAAGACCCACTCAGAAGAAACCTAAGGATAATCTCAAACTTGAAGGTGAATTTGAACAACAAAAGCCAGAAGAATGGCGCCCAGCTGAGAGGCAAACAGCAAAAAAACCGAAAGACAACTTAAAACCTGAAGGTGAATTTGAAACTCCGGAACATGAAGAGTGGCGTCCAGCAGAAAGACCTAAACAGAAAAAACCAAAAGACAATTTGAAACCTGAAGGTGATTTCGAACAGCCTAAGCATGATGAATGGCGTCCTGCTGAAAGACAATCACCTAGAAAGCCCAAAGACAATCTAAAACCTGAAGGAGACTTTGAAACTCCTGAGCGTGAGCAATGGCGACCAGCTGATCGACCTAAACAGAAGAAACCTCAAGATAATCTCAAACCTGAAGGCGATTTCGAACAACCAAAGCAAGACGAGTGGCGTCCAGCTGAAAGGCAAACGCCTAAGAAACCCCAGGACAATCTTAGACCTGAAGGCGATTTTGAAACTCCTGAGCGCGAACAATGGAGACCAGCTGAGCGTCCAAAACAGAAGAAACCTCAAGATAATCTCAAACCTGAAGGTGATTTTGAACAGCCTAAACAGGATGAGTGGCGTCCTGCTGAAAGACAAACTCCGAAAAAACCCAAAGATAATTTAAAACCTGAAGGCGATTTTGAAACTCCAGAACGTGAGCAATGGCGCCCTGCAGAACGTCCTCAGCAGAAGAAACCTAAAGATAATCTTAGACCTGAAGGCGATTTCGAACAACCAAAACAAGACGAATGGCGTCCAGCTGAAAGGCAAACACCTAAAAAACCCCAGGACAATCTTAGACCTGAAGGTGATTTTGAAACTCCAGAGCGCGAACAATGGCGACCAGCCGATCGACCTAAACAGAAGAAACCTCAAGACAATCTCAAACCTGAGGGTGATTTTGAACAGCCTAAACAGGATGAATGGCGCCCTGCTGAAAGGCAAACTCCGAAAAAACCGAAAGATAATTTAAAACCGGAAGGCGAAATTGAAACTCCAGAACGTGAGCAATGGCGCCCAGCAGAACGTCCTCACCAGAAGAAACCTCAAGATAATCTCAGACCTGAAGGCGATTTCGAACAACCAAAACAAGATGAGTGGCGTCCAGCTGAAAGACAAACTCCTAAGAAACCCAAGGATAATCTTAAACCTGAAGGCGATTTTGAAACTCCTGAGCGCGAACAATGGCGTCCAGCTGAACGACCTAAACAAAAGAAGCCTCAAGATAATCTCAGACCGGAAGGTGACTTCGAGCAACCAAAGCAAGATAAGTGGCGCCCCGCCGAGAGACAAACACCTATTAAACCAAAGGATAATTTAAAACCTGAAGGTGAATTTGAAGAACCTGAGCGTGAAAAATGGCGCCCAGCCGAACGTCCTCAACAGAAGAAGCCCCAAGATAATCTGAAACCTGAAGGTGAATTTGAACAACCTAAACAAGATGAGTGGCGCCCTGCTGAGAGGCAATCGCCCACTAAACCAAAGGACAATTTGAAACCTGAAGGTGAATTTGAAAAACCTAAACAGGATCACTGGCGTCCAGCTGAGCGTCCTCAACAGAAAAAGCCCCAAGACAACCTTAAACCTGAAGGTGAGTTTGAACAACCTAAACAAGATGAGTGGCGTCCTGCTGAGAGGCAAAAGCCTACCAAACCAAAAGATAACTTGAAACCTGAAGGTGAATTTGAAAAACCTAAACAAGATCACTGGCGTCCAGCTGAACGTCCTCAACAGAAAAAGCCCCAGGACAATCTTAAACCTGAAGGTGAATTTGAACAACCAAAGCAAGATAAGTGGCGCCCCGCCGAGAGACAAACACCCATTAAACCGAAGGACAATTTAAAACCTGAAGGTGAATTTGAAGAACCTGAGCGTGAAAAATGGCGTCCAGCTGAACGTCCTCAACAAAAGAAGCCCCAAGATAATCTGAAACCTGAAGGTGAATTTGAAAAACCTAAACAAGATCACTGGCGACCAGCTGAACGTCCTCAACAGAAAAAGCCCCAGGACAATCTGAAACCTGAAGGTGAATTTGAACAACCTAAACAAGATGAGTGGCGTCCTGCTGAAAAGCAAACGCCTACCAAACCAAAAGACAACTTGAAGCCTGAAGGTGAATTTGAAACGCCCGAACGTGAAAAATGGCGTCCAGCTGAACGTCCTCAACAGAAGAAACCCCAAGATAATCTTAGACCTGAAGGCGATTTTGAAACTCCTGAGCGCGAACAATGGCGTCCGGCTGAACGACCCAAACAGAAGAAGCCTCAGGATAATCTTAAACCTGAAGGTGAATTTGAACAACCCAAACAAGACGATTGGCGCCCTGCTGAGAGGCAATTACCTAAGAAGCCTAAAGACAACCTGAAACCTGAAGGTGATTTTGAGAAGCCTGAACCTGAGAAATGGCAACCCGCTGAACGCCAAACCCCCAAGAAACCTCAAGATAATTTGAAACCTGAGGGTAAGTTTGAAAAACCCAAGCACGATAAATGGCGACCTGCTGAAAAACCTGATGTTATAAAACCTAAAGACAATTTAAAACCAGAAGGAGAATTCGAAAAACCTAAGCCCGATGAATGGCGGCCTGCTGAGAGGCAAACGCCAAAGAAACCCAAAGATAATTTGAGACCAGAAGGTGATTTCGAAACGCCCAAACAAGACAAATGGCGACCCGCTGAACGGCAAACACCAAAGAAGCCCCAAGACAATTTAAAACCCGAGGGTGAATTTGATCGTCCTGAAAAACCTAAACCGCAAGCTACAGGTGAAAGACCAATACAAAAGAAACCTAAAGATAATTTAAAACCAGAAGGTGATATGGAAATCGTTCGTCGAACTGACTATACAGCAACTCGAGGAGATCGTGTGGAAGTTGTAAAACATGAAGACCATTTGAAAATGGAAGGTGTTATTGATATTCAGCGCTCTAGAGATGATTACAAACATATAGATAGAACTGAAAAAGTTATTATTCAGAAACATGAGGATAATTTAAGAACTGAAGGCGAGTTTATAGATCTATATACTCGAAATGATTATAGTGCTACTAAAGGTGAGAGAGCACCAGTAGTGAAACCACAAGATAATCTTAAACCTGATGGCAAATTTTACAAACCTGACGTTGTGCCTTCTCAACCAGCTGAAAAGCGCAAACCATTTAAGCAAGTGGATAATATTACAATTGAAAGAGATATCGATGTACGACAAAAACACAAAATTGAAAGAGTCGATATAATTAGACGGGAGGATAACTTAAAAGTAGAAGGTGAATTTATTGATATGAAACAAAGAAATGATTACAGTGTTGTCACAGGTGAAAGAACAGCTCTGGTTAAGCATGAAGATAATTTGAGGATGGAAGGAAGAATGGAAAATGTTCATACGTCATCGTCAGATACGTATAGAGTTGTCAAGGGTCAAAGAGTGAAATTAACCCGGAGGGAAGATAACCTTAAAATTGAAGGAGTCTTTGAAGACCACAAGCGCAGAGATGATTATAAAGTAGTTGAAGGTAAAACAAGAGCCATTACATACCCAGATGATAATAAACCCAACCAACCTACAAATCAGTTATCTTCTCCTGTTAATGGAGAGAGAACTACACCAGAGAAACCTGGTGATAAAAGTTCACCAGACAGTAAAGAACCAACGAGACAAAAATGGGTAACACATGAAAAAAGCGATAAAGTAGTAGAAATTCATGATTCGACAAAGTCATCATGGCATTTATCAGATACACAAAATATACAAAAGACAATGGTCATCAATCGTGATGAAAGACTGGAAAAAATCCATACGGATCAGGATATTCATAGACGTGATTCTGATCGACCTGGTCAACAAAGCCCAGGAGATCGCACAAGTCAGAAGCCTCATTGGCAGTCTGGTGATAGACCTGAACAAATACGTCCTAAGGATAATTTAAAACCTGAAGGTGACTTCGACCGTCCCGCTCAACAAAAATGGCAACCTGGAGATCGTCCAGGCCAAAAATCTCAGTGGCAACCGAGTGAAAGACCGGAACAAGTACGTCCTAAAGATAATCTTAAACCTGAAGGTGATTTTGACCGTCCCGCTCAACAAAAAGGGCAACCTGGAGATCGTCCAGGTCAAAAGTCTGAGTGGCCAACAGGGGAAAGACCGGAACAAATTTGCCCTAAAGACAACTTAAAACCTGAAGGTGATTTCGACCGACCCGCCCAGCAAAAATGGCAACCCGGAGATCGTCCAGGTGAAAAGTCTCCGTGGCAACCGAGTGAAAGACCAGAACAAATTCGTCCTAAAGACAATCTTAGATCTGAAGGGGACTTTGATCGCCCAGCTCATCAAAAGTGGCAACCCGGTGATCGACCAGGACTTATAAAGCCTAAAGATAATTTACATCCCGAAACCGACAGAGCATCTCCCTCTCCAGGATCTAGAACTCCGCAAACCATAAATGGCCGAACGGACGATTCCGTACCACGAGCCGGCTCACAGCCAAAAGATCATCGTAGTGAAGTTGTGAACAAGTACGACACTACAAGAAGCTCAGTAGATTCTAAGACTATTTCTGAACACGATGATCTAAATCGGACTTACCAAATTACACGGAGTAATGTCGAAATGTATTCTGATGATAGAACACAGAAAAGTACAGATGTAAAACACACGTCAGTGAAACATTCAACAGGAAAGCACTTGCAGAAAGGAACACATAGTAAACATTCTTCAGTTACTTCTCATGACGTTGTTGATCATAGAGGATCGCAATCGAAGATCGATCGTGGATCATCGCATGACACTTTAGACCGAACTGATTCTCAACATAAAACTGATAGGTCTGTGGCGAAACACATAACAGATAAAAATGTCGTAAATAAATCAGATTTCAAAAATATTACAACCAGTTCTAAAACAACTAAGACAATGAAGCAAGTATCTGAAAAGAAACTTATAGCGGGAAAATGGGTTACAGTAACAAGGAACGTTGAAGTCAACACAACAACGGGAGGTGACACTACCGGTTATGGTCCAAAGAGAATTGATCATACAACCCATCACAATAAACCAAT
Organism: Perichares adela; assembly: GCA_018251795.1. Lineage (NCBI taxonomy): Eukaryota > Metazoa > Arthropoda > Insecta > Lepidoptera > Hesperiidae > Perichares > Perichares adela. The sequence goes on along the minus strand of DWPQ01001288.1, from coordinate 4,420 downwards.
CGTAGGTGACACTTCTCAGAACCTTATATCTTCCGAACAAAGACATGTGTCATCTACAAATAATGTGCATGATTCTCGCCACCATCACAATATTACGGATAACCAATCGAAGCGAAATATTTCTAATACGACATACATTGTAAGAGAAGGTCACCATGATGATCGACATGTCACAAATAATGCGAACATTCAACATCAGGGACAAGTGATTCGACATGAAACTGGCGAGAATGTGACGCAAAGAAATGTTACATCACAGCAATCATCAACTTCATCTTCCAATGTACAAAATATAAACTACCAGCAACGACATAGTCATAGTACGACGGACACCCGCACTGAACAAAACAGTTCAAATATATCTAAAGGGAGTCATACCGAACAACATGTAGTAAGATCAAATCAGCAACATGTTTCCGACAATCATACTCATGGACGACACGTGGGCTCTGATATACAGGATTATCAGACATCTGATCACAGATCAAATTCACAACAGCGCCATGTCACATCTGATCATCATGCTAAACGAAGTGCCAGTTCTATAAGTAATGTCATCACGGGGAGCCACACAGAGCAGAATATTTCGAGAACATCTCATCAATCACAAATTGTCAACAGAAGCCAACTGAGTGACAGTGTTACAAAGACAAGCATCGAATTTCAACGTGCTATGCATGGCGGTGGAGATTCGGTGGCTCACGTTATTGACAATTCGGCGCGCAGCGGTCATCACAAGCGGACTTCTGATTTAGTTTCCGACGCAGCTAGTTCCAACTCGGTCCTACATCGTAAAGGTGTTTCATCAAACACAGAAGCACATCACTCAATTAGCTCGACTGCTGCTGCTCAACGTAAAAGTATCGGAAATCTCTGCGACCGAGGAGAATACATCAGTCATTCAACTCAAAGTAATGACAGGAAGAGCATTAGCTCCATGCATCGCTCTGCTCGCGAAAACACGGCAGTGATATCGCAACATACAGATACCACAGATTCACGCCGACAACAAAGAAGGGATGGAGAATCAACCATGACAGTCGAACGCCAACCTCGTGTCACAGTTAGGGACAATCTTCGAGTCGGTGGTGAATTTTATGGGCAGTCAGAAGCGAAGGCTTACGGCAATTTCTCACGAACGGAACATGCACAGCGAACAGAACGTTCTGAAAGGGTTGAGAGAGTAGAGCGCCATGCTCGTCATGGAAATACTTCACACTTTGTCTTAGGCGACGGTAGTACCAGCTACAAACAGGAATTTACCGCTCATGTCCGTGGCACGTGTCCTGCAACTTTGCTGGAATCTTCGCGCACTCCGTTTAAACATACGCGCGATTCCCGCGAACACAAGTTTTACTCCTCGAAAATAAACCAGCAGTAAACAAAATCTCTTTTCCAAGTAAAGACTAACATTTAAATATATTATCATTCCTTATTTAATGGCGCTTTAAATTGTAATGTTTTAATTATTTAACTATATTTTATTTTAAATGACGTAATTTAACAATGCAATTGTAACAAAATGAAATGTGCCTTTTTATGAATAGTACGAGAATTGCATAATATTTTATTAAAAGATACCTAACATAATGAATAGGAACTGAAATTACTTTATTTATCTTTTATTTTGTCAAACTTTGCCATGTAATAAATTTTATACAATATTCACGTGTGTTTAATTTGTGACTAACCTACATTTGGTACTTTTAACCATTGCCTGATAGTTCAGATGTATTTTATTTCAAACGACTTGCTAACATGAAATGTTATGTATTGCTGACATATGACTAGATGGAGCTAAGTGGTCACTACAGTCGATGTTCCCCAGTAACATCGAAAGCATTATCGACTAATTGTTGACCAACAAAGTGGATGACGCGTTTATCACTTTCTCTGAAAACACAGCAGCTGAAAAACTTTCATTTCACATTTGATTCTATGACGTTGGTAAAGTAAGAAAGCCAGGCATGTAAAATGCCCTATCACCATGAATCACTACCAAGCCAAGTACCATATAGCGACATGAAAAATGTAAGACGCGCTTTGAAGTAACGAGGTTCTTAAGTTTTAGATCTTTCCTATCTACTTGCAGAGACTACTTAGTCACTTATACGGTGTAGTTGTTTCTGATGGACATTCTGCTGTTGGCCCTAACGGCCTTTACAGCTTCACGCGGACAGACTATACGGTGTAGTATATTTGCTTACTTCATCATCTAATTTACGGGATAGGTTCGCGCTAAGAAATAATGAGCTTTAATTATACATAACAATATTTAATTCAACCGTAATTCGAAAACTTATTGATATAAGTAGTGAATAATTTAAAATAAAAGCTTTTTATCGGCGTATTGTAATAATTATAATCGTAAATAAAATTAACGCGCTAAAACGCTTACTATTTACTTTCACCATAAAATTACTGACGATATTTAGCTTTATCTATACGTAGGTATTACTTGACAGCAGGTACATTATTTTCAGGTTTCAAACGCCGTATTCTTTTATATCTTCCTAGATCCTGTTCATAATTTCGAGGAAGCGAACCAAAAGCGTCATTTTCTTGATAGCGAGCTGCACTGTTATCCTCTTCTGATATTTCATTACCTTCATTCTGTGAAGTAAGCTGTTGTCTGCTTTCTTGCTTGAATTTGCCAGTCTGGCCTTCCCTATCAAATTCGTTACCAGTTCTCCTAATGCGCCCGACACTATTGTACATCAAATTATCGTCTACACCCTCTATTCCAGACAGCACAACATCCGTATCAGATCCTAAGCCCACAGTCCCAGTTTCTAATTTGTTTCTATCCACACGAAATGGCTGAGAATTCCTACAATATTTTATATTATTTTCTCCGCTGGTTTTAGAAATGTCAGTATCCCTTTTAATTAATTCACCAGATTTAGCAATATTTCCCCCTTTATCAAAAAAACCATCATCTTGGAATTCACCGCCTTCATCGCTTTCTTCTTCATTATTTTCAAGTACACTTGAAAAATATGGTACTTTAATGTTGGATACAAGGTTCGCATCCCTTTTTTCTACTTCCTTTTTCGGATGGTTTCTTTTTACGCGTACTAGCGGTGCCATATCTGATCCAGGCATTAAATTATCTGGATTGTCAATATTAGGGAATGATTCCTCTAAAGATTTTATAGAGTCTAGATCATCTGTACAAACTTCTCTTTTATATTTATTATCATTGTATAAACTGCTTTCTTCATTCCATAACTGGGACAGTGCTTCATTATCAGAACAATATAAGTCTTCCTTATTTGAAGATTTTAAAATAGCAGGTTCCTCTCTAATCGATTCAGAGTTTATAAAAGATTTGGAATCAATTTCACGCTTATTTTCTTTTTTTTGGGTTTCTTTCTCATGGTCTTGAATATCTAAAATTTTTGATTCTGTTTCAGATGACACCAAATTATCTATTTTATCTGATTTCACTGGTGTCTTATCTGCAATGCTGTCTAATGAGTTAATTTTATCATTAGATGTTTTATCAGAACTGGTACCAGTTTCTGTGGTTTTAGAATACATAGAATCAGTATCAATTTTTTTAGTACTGTCTTGTTTCTCAAAATTTGGGGCCATAGAAGATTCTGCTTCTAAATTTGCTGAGCCGCCTTGAACTTTACTTGTATCGGATTGTTCATTACCCACGAAACTATTTTCCTCATTAGCTCCAGCTTTCTTTGTTATCTCTCGTTTATTAATATTGTCATATTCTTGTTGACAATTATCAATTATATTCTTTAACAATGCTCTTTTATCATCAGAAAGAGAGTGTAGTAGTTCGTCTAATTCTTCTTTAGAAAGTTTTTTTACGTGTCTTCTAATAGCTGTTTCTTCGTCTTCATTGGCATTAAGCTCATTCTTTTGTGTTGAGATTTCGTCAGTACCAATTGGTGAATTTAAATAACTATTTTTTATTTGCCTTCTATCTCGAATTAACGCTTCTCTGTCTACATTATGAACTGTGTTGTACTGTTTTAAATATCGATCATGGTTATTTGGTCTAACCCTGTCGTCTAGGTTATATTCATTAGTCTCAACTTTATGTGGTTTTTCGTTATCATGAAATAAAACGATCCCGTTACTATATGTCGCTGTTCTTTTAACATCATTACTCATCGATACATCATCATGGGATAAATGTGCAGCGTCAGTTTGTTCTTCGTCGTTTTCCAAATATTCTTTATCAGAGCGCGCATGATTTGTTTCTTCATTTGTGTTAGCTCCATTTTCTTCTAACATTTCTGCTTTAGGTGCAGGCTCATCTGAAAACTATTTATACAGTATTAATTAAATTATGTGACATAACTCGCAGGATTAGCCGGCTGAAGTGGCAATGGGCTAGCCACATAGTTCGAAGGACCGATGGGCGTTGGGTGAAGAAGGTCCACGAATGGCGACC
>DWPQ01001287.1:0-12657 GCA_018251795.1 Perichares adela | reverse complement strand
ATCACGGTATTATTTATATTATACTGATATTCACGATATATATGTTTATTTGTTTTGCGATATTTTGCCCAGTTACATGGATCGTGGTCACGGCACAACTCAACAACGAAATATCGGCAAACAAATAAACAATTAGATATATCGTGAGTATAATAGTATAATATACTATAGTATAATACTAACAATTTGTATAGTCCGCGATAATGCAGGTTTAAAATCGTATATGTATATCACGGTATATACAAGTATTTTGTATAATTGTGTTGCAGGCCAAGGTGTAGAAGACAGTTTAGATCAGGCATAACGCATGAGGAGAAAGTTATATCTTGGAAAGGCCATCCAGATGGGTAATATTTTTCTATCAGTTACAGAATAAATTACATTATGAAAAACAGGATGTAGGATATTCGATGATACAGACAGATGAGACAGAGTGAATTAATACGAAAACTAATTGTTAAAAAAATTGAAAACGTGTACAAATTTTCATACAAATCTGACCGTAGGAAGTGGTTCTAAGTTGTAAGATTTAATCACTTAGGGGTATGAAAAATTGATAACAACCTATTCTCAGAACACACATTTAAAATTTCATGAAAATCCGTCAAGCCTTTCGGAGTAGCAACTAACACTGTGACACGACATGACATTTTAGGTATATAGATTTTTGTCACACAACCTTATCCTGACAATAACAAACACATAAAATAAACATTTAGTTACACATTAAGTTATGCAAACATTCCCCAGAAGATCCGTTCCTATGTGTTATTTAAGAATTTAAATATTAACATTTAAATGATTACAGTCCAGCAAAAAATGAGCAAGAAGATAACCAACCAAATCAAAAAGTAGTTCAACGGGCTGTTGAGCAAGTGGAATCAGGAGATAAGGTATTCGCTGAAAGTGGATTTATTATGAGAACGACCAATGACTCCAAGCTTTTGAATTCTACAGCTTAATGAAATACTATTATTAAAACAATATAGTTATTGACGAATAAATTAAATTGTCTTCCATCTTTGTATTTTTATTTATTATTAGCTCTCTGTACCTGCGACTTCGGTCGCGCGGGAGTTGATTTTAGCTTAGTTTTGACCCTTAAAACTAGCTGTCAAAATTGTACCAGTTTATGGGTTCTTTAGTAAAAAAATAACCTTAGTTATTGCTTATAACATCAGCTTTCTACGAGTGCAAGTTTCGTTGTAATTGGTTCACGCGTTTCCGAGATTATCCGGAACAAATAGACAGACAGATTTTTTTAAAATTACCTTTTCATCTATTGCCGTGTGACAACAAAACTGACATAATCAAAATTTAAATTTAATAAATATATGTGTGTGTATAAGTGTCTGTCTGTGTGTGATTGATAACAGCAGCAAGTCCAAGTTGTAGGAAATACAAAATAGTACTCTTAAACATAACATTACAAATATTTTCAGATGCATTCATTAAAAAGCTAATATTCTTTAATTTATTTGTTTGATTATTTATTTATCTACTTATTCATATGCATATTATACATAAATAATAATACCCACTTGCAGAAGTACCAACATGATGGAAAGGGCTTGCACTTAGTGTGACGTGGGATTTAACTACTAAGTGTGTTTAAAAACTATGCAGGAAGTAGGAACCCATTGATATATGTACGTAAAATGTTATTCAAATCAATTCAGCCGTTTAGGATGACTTACGCTATAATACGTGATAAATATACGTACAGGAGAATTATAATTATAATATATTATATTAAGATACTGGAAATTAGGATATTTAAAAAAGTTTGATAATGTTGTTTTTCAAACTATTTTATTAATCGGAGTCACGAAAAAATAACCAGCTCTTGGTTAGACAAGTTTGAAAACATTATTTGAAATAAGAAACAGCAAAAGTTATTTCTCATCAAATTAAATTTTAATTTTATGTCTATCGTCAAAAGATAAATTAAGAAGAATTTATGGAGTGAAACGAGAAAATTGATTGACCAAATCTTTATAAAGATAAATCGAAAAAGTAATTTCTTCTCTCAGGAGAGTGGTTGAAATGAAGACTTTTATCGTGCCTTTTATATTTTTCTCCCTATATTTACTAGGTAAGACATTTTGTATGCAGTAATTTCTTAACGAATCGCGTAATCAACCCAATTCTAGGCTCAGGATCTCATAAAGCCATCCTGATCGCATTAAAAGGGTTGCAAAGTCGAACTACACTAAGCAAGTCAAACAGATTGGTTGATTTTAAGCACATTCGAGACATATGCCTAGATTTCCTCATGATGGTTTCGTTTATCGAAGCAAGTGATAATTAAATTTTCTATCTAAAAGATTTCCATGAAATTCCCAAAGGTCTGGCAATGCGCACTTTATCAGCATGATAACAACGCCTTAAACATGTAAATTAATCATATATCTTCTAGAATTTTAACTCAAATACGGCAACTTTGTTAGGTACTACGCTTTCAAGTCCAGCAAATCAAGAAAAACCACCTGCTGATGATAAGAAAGAAGTTAAAACAAATCTAACAGATAATAAACTAAATGAAATAGGAGACGAAGGTTGGGAATATGAAAACCAGACAGTTGTAGATACTAGAAGAATTCTTTACAGCAAGACGGTAATGAAAGGGAAAAGACCGTATATGGTAAGTTAAAAGTAAATATTGACACAATTTCTATAAAAATATGAAAATAAGCCTCTTATAACATTATGCTTCTGTTATTGAGGGGAAATCCTAAGCAAAACACCCAAACTCTCCTTAGAATGGTGTAGGGTTGTGTTAGGACCACCCACTAAAACCCTCTCGGCATCTATTTGGCGCATAAGGGGATCTGGGATTTTATACATACGCATCGGTGTCTTTACTGCGCAACGCTCAATGAACCTATCCCTGGCGCTATAAAGGTAACCATTAGTAGCAAGAAGTCGCAACTCGACCACATCAAATCCCGAGGTCCCTTATGGCATATTTTATTGAAACGGATCAGAATGGTTATTGTCGTCGCCTGCCCTGCTCGTCTCCAAGTTAATCCTCTCCCAATCCCATTCGGCAGTCTCATTACGGTTTTGCAGGAGACTACAAGCCTTCCCTGAAATAGTTTCTAACAGTATACGCGATACTATTGCTGACGGAAAAAGATCTCACTCGATCCGATCGACTTAAGGGCACCATTCAGCTTCAGCGCGTGCTATTCCCGTTGCAGAAGAAAACATTTATATTATTAAACTTACTTACTTCTGTAAAGGTTTATCTACAACTAACAAAGGAATCGGCAAAAGCCCATAAATACCGCGGCTGGCTATGTGGAGGTGTCATTGTTGATGCCTATTATGTGTTGACGTCAGCAGCCTGCGTAGAAGATGCAGACCATTTCTATGTCGTCCCAGGCACTACTAAGTTCGTAGACAGCTTTGACTACAAAAATGATGACTGTGTTTGCAAACATCGAAGGAAAGTTGTATGGAAATGTATTCCCAAGAGTAAGTAGGAAAAAAATTAAGATGCTGATTTTAAAATGTTTTCGTAAGCGTCTAATCATAATGATTAGGTAGATGGTTTGTTTGTTGCTATTTCATAAAACACTAAAATTGAAATTAATTAATTTAATCTTTATTTTATTTTTATACTAAAGCAATTGTAATATTCATATTAATAATCTCAGATCATAATTATTTCCTCTGGTCATTGTGTCCGACGTACACCACAACTAAAAGAAGTCACTAAAAATCTGTGCTATTTTACAGTCATGCAGAGTACCCAGTAAATGTATGTGTACATCTAGCACGTAAATAAGACATTAGTATTTTTTTACTTCTATATTAAAATTAGAATGTTTCCTGCGCTAGTAAATGTTGTTGTTTTCCATAAATGTTTATCTCATTCTCTTTTGCTCTCTCTATCTTTCTTTTTAATCTCTTTTCCTCGCTCTCTTTTTTTCCTTCTTTCCATTTCCATTGTATATTTCTAGATTACAAGTTCGACTTCCAAGACAGCATCAAGTGGTCTTCCAATGATATCGCTATCGTGAAAGTGAACAAGCCATTTAAATTTGGAATCTGTGAGAGTGGATGCGAATTTGCCACATCCTTGATTTGCTATAACAACATTAGCAGGGAGCTTGAGAAAGCTGGAACCAAAGGCTATATTGCCGGTTGGGGAAGTGGAAGCAATTTCCGGGAGGTAAGAGGGATTGATATACAAGGCTTGAACATTGTTTTTCTATATGGGAAGATTTCCAATCAGGCTTCTAAAGACCCAAGTGCTAGACTTCACACAGCTTGGAGAAAATTAAAATGACTACGTAGGGTTCCTTATGGAGTTTTCTTTTATCGAACCAAGCGGTAGTTCATTTCATTCACATTGAAAAGATAGACATATATAATTCAAGTGTAAGTGTATCCTAAATAGAAGCAGATAGGAATAGTTGGGACATGCGTTAGGTATATTAAAGGATTTTTTAATCTTGAAAACTTTAACATTCTGCTAGGGTGTGTACCGTGCTAGCTCGGGGCATATTCCAGAAAATGCTCCATGTCTTCAAGAAGCAAAAGTGTGTGTAATGGACAACGAGCAATGTGCGAAGAAGTGGGCGCCGAGGTTCAGGTCTATAATCACCCAGTATATGATATGCACCAAGGATGTTATGAAGAAGCTTAGTGAAATTTGTGATGTAAGTGTCAATTATTCAGATATCAAAATTGAATATCAACTTGTGGATTAAAACAATGTTTTGTTTAGAAAAAATATGCGAACTGCACAGACGTAGAAACGAGACGAGTTAACGAGGAACCAGGTGAAAATCAAAGCGTTGACCTGGGACGACATTTGCGAGATCCTGATGACTACACTGCTAGACGTTCTACACAGGGAGGTTTTTGTGAGGTAGGCACCAGCAACGAAAAGAGTACATTTTGTAAGATTCATCATCAGCATTGTCATGCTCATAATTTCGACTGTTATGCCCAGGTCTTCTTATAATGTCAGGCGTGCATTGTCCACTATGCTAGCCAAGTGTAGTGGCAGACTTCACACACGTTACTTTCTTTTCGTAACTCCACCTACATTACGCCTAGAAGGCTGTTCTCGGCCTACCCTTCTTTATAGTCAAACGTAACCTCTTTCCAATACTTGTTGGAAATTGTGCAAAAATTCAGTTCTCTACAATTTTTTGCTGTCAACGCGCCTGTGATACCTTTGCTATTATGCATATACTGTTACACGCTTAAACCATTAGGTGATGCATCAGCTTATGATGAATAATTTCTGGTATCAAATGACACTACTTGCAAAATGACTATTTATGCTCTACCGACATAAAAAATCAAATCGTATTACAGAATGATCACGGAGGACCTTTAATCGTAAAGTATCAGGGTAAAGAGCGAGTAATCGGAGTCATATCCGCCTGCAAAATAGACCCTAAATCGCACAGCTGCCACGGACCCTTCCTCTACACCAGCGTTTTCAAGAACCGCCAATTTATCTCATGTGCTATTAATAAAGATGTTGAGTAAGTAACTAACTGACGACAAAAACTATAAATGTTCAATTACTTAAAGTTTCCTCACCCAGAATCCATCTAACAGAAACGCCTTGAAGGAGATCAAAGTATTAAAAAGTATTAAATTCAATTATTAAATTTATATTTCATATTTTTCATTCTAGGGAAAGTTGCAGACGCGTATTCCGTACCGGTATCACTCACGAAGAATGGAATGTCAACTGGGACGGCGTAGAAGAGTATAATTAATCAATCATTAATAATATGCAGTATCTTTGTATTTAGTTGTGCATATAATAGGGCAGTTTTATATTTGGATCAGTCCTATTAATATAAAAAAAACCCCGTCAGTTTTGAAAAGGGATATCTCCCGTAAATCTAGTTATGTCTGGAGAGTGGGCCAACTCAGATTGTTCTTTGTTCAGAACTTATATAAGCGATTGAAAAAACTTCTTCACCGTGATTCAGGCGTCGCTTACGGCATTTGTTTCTTGTATAGCGGCGACTTAAGCTCATTCGTTCACTGCGACATCAGTAACACGAGCGTTTGCTTGACTATCTGATGATAAACGGATGATGGTAAACGGTCATCACTTTATCCCCTTAAACATGGACAGGCATCCAGTTCGTTTCCGGCTAAGATAGTAGCGGAAGACCGACTTATTAGATTTGAGTAGAATTCCCATAGTATTATAGGATAGATATTTAAAGGATGCTTGGTGATTGAAAAGATGATTTTCAATTTATATATTCAGTTTTATAATAAAATTTAAAGATAATTAATTATAAAGATAAATAATTATATTGTTATATTTTCCAGGGATGACAAACAGGATAAAGATAGGTTAGTTATCTAAAATAATACATTACGATACGTGCGACTTAATTGGACTATCACTGCACGGATTGCGAAACGTAGTGCAATGATAGACCGCGTGGGTCACACGTATCGTATATTATAGCACTGTGTGATATAAACCCGCGAACGGACACCACCGTGCGTAAAGTGCGGGTTTAGATTACACGTGCGCTATAAACATATTTTACTGATAATGTTCTATAATTCAAATTATACTACTCATTTTACTCTATATTTCAGTGATGAACAAGACGAAGACAGCCAATTAAGGCAAAAGGGGTATGTGTACTTATTGATACGTTAGATAGATGTGTGGATAGTTCGATGGAGGGATCGATTGATGGATAAGTGGATGGATGGATAGATAGATAGACTGATAAAATGCTCTATACTGTACTCTTAAAACAGTTAAATAGTAAGGGCATAACAGGGTATTTTAAAATTTAGGCTGATAAGTGACCTTTTGAATGACATTTGAAAGGGGCTTATCTATATAGATAGAAATATCAGTTTAATAATAGCTTATATATCTATACGAAAATGGCACGGACCATTCTAAATCTTCAGGATTGAAATTTGTTGTGCAATTGATTTGATTCTATCATAGACTTGAATAATAATGTAGCATAATAATTATTTAATACGAATACCAAATTAATTGATTGCGAGTCATTTGTATTCGACAAATTTCAGCGAAAAGAAGAAAGAAAGTAGTGACACTTCGTCGGATACTTCGGACGACGACAGTAAAGAGTTCAAGAAAAGTGATAAGAAAGAAAAGAAAAAACAAGAGAGAAGTGATAACAAACCCAAGACCAAAAGTCCAAAACACAAATCACATGAGAAGCACGCAGTCCCAAAAAGAGAAGCTGGGAAAAGCGAGAAGGGAACAAAAGAAGACAGCGGAAAAAATTTACGTCATGAGGATAGAGAACTGTTCTACCAGTCCAGTCGAGATGAAAATGTCAACGAACCCGAGGAAGACGAAAAATAGTTAATTGTCAGTACATTTTGTTGTTTGTAATGCTAATATGTCTTTTATTTACATTTTAAGGATGTTTTGTTGAACCTCCAAACCCATTATTAACCAAAAGTTGATGGATGATTGGATTCTGAGATTCCGCCAATCACGATCAACATTTTGGTTATTAGGTACTATTTATTTACAGTTTTCATTGAGAAACTCGGGACCAACGGTGAGGACAGATGGATTGTCATCTATTTAATTTTTTTACAGGTCTTTTACTTTTTTACAGGAGCATGAAATTAGGCACAGTTTAAGTTTATATTAGAAGGGCAGACACCCGAAAAATGGTTATAAAGTGTTAATAATGAAATACAGATTATACAGACTACCATGCGTTTGATACACCCAGGCATATACAATTTTGTTTTTGGTTGAAATCTATAGCCAAAGTGAGAAGACATATTTTACTATAATATAATTTATCTATAGTCTTACTGAATATCAAAAATAATCAATAGTCTTTGCCGAATCTGTGATTACTCTAATAAAAGCACTTCCAAAATTGAAATTGAAATTATTATGTGGTTATGAGCGATTACTACTTCTTATAATTACAGTTTTATCATGAACAAAGAAGACAAATGAAAACTTTATTATCATTACATAGGCTCAACAACAAGGTCGACCTTGAGGCAGGCTAGAAATATTTTATCGTTTTTACATAAGCCAGAAGGGTCTTCGTAGATGTTGATCGTTGCTTGATATCTGCCAACGTTCGCGCTATTTATGGGCAGGTTGGTAGTGTCTACCACGAAGTTATCCACGTTGTAGGGCCTCTGTGAATAATTGCTGTATTATTTCTTTGATTAAAAACCTTGAAAGTTTACTAAAAAGACAAAACTAATAGGCAGGAAGTCTAACTTGAACTTCGGTTCCCAGCTCGAGAAATCCGGGTTAGAATCCTGGGATTCTTAATAATGTTCTCGAATGTATGTGAAGTCTATTAATCTGCACTTAGCCGGTGGACTTCAAACTCTCCATGAGGAAATTTAAGCTCAATAGTAGAATAATTAAGGGATATGATGATGAATAACTATCAAAGCTAAAATTATGTTTTTATCTTCGATAATAGCTCAAACAAGCAGGCATGATGGCGGCTGATGGTAAGTAATCACGACGGCCCATGAACATTTTACGAGGCAAAGATAGCAAGGACGCTTTGTCTGCCAAGTAAACGGAAGATTTAAATTAATGCATCTACTACACTACAACCGAAACGTCGAAACATTTCATAGTTTATCCTAAAAGGTAGTAAGGGGTGTAGGAATACAGATAGCTAAAAAACCCTCGGATACTCTGACAATCATCCTTGCGTTCGGATACTCGAATTAGATTCTCCGACAAATTCTATTTACGTTATTGGCAACTAGGAAACAGAACTTACCGATTCTACGGGACACTTTTCAGGAAAGCCGAAATACTTTAGAGAGTCGGCGTAAATGCTTTCAGGATCTTCTAGTTCGAGACAAAAGTCACAGATTTCCATCGAAGTAACAAGGTCGTGACGTCCTGATGTTTCTTTCTCCACTATCATTTCTACCTAAAAAGGGTTTTTGGCTTTTAGTACAATCAAAATATTTATCTATCTATATAAAATTCTCGTGACACAGTGTTAGCTGCCATACTCCAGGCTCGACCAATTTTGTATGGATATATGTTAGGTCTGAGAATCGATTGTAAACTATTTTTTATACCCGTAAGTGTGGCCCACCCCAAACATTTAATTTTTGGGCAAACTTTTTGTTCGTGATTTTTTTTATGGTGTGGCAAAAAATACATACAATCTTTAATTTTCACTCATCTATCACCAACCCCCAATATTCTACAAATAGTTTATACGGCGAGAAAACTAGGAGAGGTAGTATGTGTGTGTATTATTTTATGTCAAGCGACAAACGAACAGTCGAGCCACCTGTTAGTAAGTGGTCACCATCGCCCAAGAGGAGAGATAGATCTGCTCTAATGACATATGTACTAACATATACCTAATATATAACAGTAGTATGGGGTTTCGGATTCTCAAATATTGCGATTGTTTTTTCGGTGAAATATAAAATAATAATTGAGGAGAAATTGATATTTGTACTGTGTGTTATGAAATAAGTCTATAGATATCATTTGAATGAGAAGTGTCTTTGACCTATCCCTTGGTTATATGGATCCTTTTCTTATGAAAACCTGACATACTTTTTAACTTGAGAGTTAGGACTAGGAGTTAGGACGTAAAGGCTGATACGTCTACTACATACCACAATTTGTCGATCCACAGTTTTCAACAACTTCAGAACTCCAGTCACGAAGGTAGTGCTCTCGTTGTGTCTCTGGACTTCAATCTCTGACATGTCCACAAAAGACTGGCTCTCATCATCAGGGCACACGTAGATCGGAGAGTCTATGTTCAGGATGTATACTGGATCCTCTATCTTAGGTATATATGAAAAAGTATATTTAATACATAGGTAGATATAATAAAAATGAAACAGCTTGTCTGTACATGGAGATATATGAGGAAAAAAAATTGGAACCTTTATCAATGTAATATCGCCCAAGACAATGACTATAAGAACTTTAGTCGGTTTGTCTGTGCGTTTGTACTAACGAACTTTGACTAATCCGATTTAGACATGGTTTTCACTAATATACTGTGGTTAGCTTCATCTAACGTTTGTTTCATGTTAATCAGTTCATAAATAAAAAGTTTACTTTAATCTTTTATATAGAAATACATCGTTTGCGGGGTGAACTAATCTATATAAATAAAAATGATTCGCCGAAATGTTTGTAATATCTTCCAAACGACAGCACCGATTTAAATTAATATTTTAGTAGGAATATTTGTTATTAAACAGTTATAATTACCTTGCCTTTTTTTATTTAACTACATATATAGGTATACCAGTTTAATATAACGCTAAGCGTAGCGCGCGGGTAGAACTAGAAGTAATTTAAAAGTAAAAAGTACGTTGTGTGAAACTCTAAGAAATTAAAATTTCAATCTTATTGGGGTATATGGGACTCCATTCGTTTTGAGTAAAATATGAATACTTACCGGGACATCCTGACTCATACAATGACTAACTAAGCGAAAACACAGCAATAAAAACAATTTCATTGTTAAACTCCTAACAAACAGGGAATGTGTAAAAATACTTTATTTATACTAATAAAGCTTGCGTGTTTATTTCGATTACAATCAGTTGTCGTTATTATAGAAAATACCATGTTATTTACAATTTCACACTGATGTGTTATATTTTAGTTACCTGTATAATTTTACTAGACACGACAATAGGAACAATTAAATATATGGCACGAACATTATATGATGTATAACACCTTACGGAGCATAATGTACAAAACGCGAAATAAGCAGAGCTCTAAAAAGTACAAATAGCAAAATGTACACCCACGTTCACACGTAGTCACCTTTTTGATTTATATTTTTAACACTAAAGTAAGATGATTTTTAAACCTAACCATATCGCAGTACTAGAAGTATCTTTGTTATTTAAAAGATGGGTTCACTAAAAAAATCCCCTAACCTTAGCTATCTCTCTAATACCACGGATAAAAGAGGCCTTAGGCCTTACATTTTGCGTGTTGTATTAATTTTGCGATTTGTACTTTTTGAGAGCGGTACTAATTTCGCGTTTTGTACATTATGCTCCGAAGGCGTCCACGATATCACCAATTTTCGGGTTGGTATTTGAGTTAGCCCCACTACTCACCAGCCAGATCTGCGTTCCGTGTTGGGGTATATAGGAGAGGTATGTGACAAGTTTTAAGCTTACCTCAAATACCTACTCAAATATTGGTGCCAGCTCTCCTACCAATATAGTTGAGTAGACTTCAATCAAGTAGCAACGAGCTTCAATCAATCAAGCCAACGCAATGGAATTGAAATAAAACATTGCATATAAAAATATAATTTATTGTATTTCAAGTTCAAATACTAAGGACATTAAAATCACAACATTCAGTTCCATTTATTCAGTAATATTTATGTAAATACTGTTCAACAAAAGATAAGGAAAGGAAGCGAAAAGAAAAAAAAGCAAGTGTTAAATAAATTTATTAAAAAAAAATACAAAACAAAAACTCATCCACGCTTGCTACCAAACTTTATAAGATTACAAAAAAATATACAACAGCGTTTAAGTTAGTTTATATACATAAATATATTATGCGGTGCTTAAAATCGCGTAAACTTAACAGAATGCGTAGTGTTCGAAACCTAACCAAACCTACTAATAAAACCTTATTAATATATTAATTGAACCAGATGCCAACTATACAGCGTTTAAATCGATAATCACCAGTTCATCATCTTCAAAACACTCCCTAATCTCTTTCTCTTCTCCCCATCTTTTTCATCATCACCTTTTTTAATAATTTAAAGAAGATGTGATTAATAAGATCGAGTATGTCAATGGCCGAGACAAGAGGGCCCTAATTCTACAAATTTATAAACGCATACATCAACCTTCAATTGGATTGTGATGATAAATTTCGACAGATTTGGTACCCTGTTAAATATTTAATATCAAAAGTGTTACGATGACATATCAAATTAGCAATTAGTTGTTACATTTTCGTAGGCAACACTGAAAATTATTTAATTACGAAAATAATTTAATCGGAAATAAAAGTTATCATATTAAAAAAAATTGTCAAAATGCCAATTAAATTGAAATAGTCAAACTTGAATTCTGATTTCGTAAAATTTTACTCAATCTGCAGAATTAGGGCTCTTATAGTAAGCGGTAACCGCTGCCAAAGTCATCAACAATGCGTTGCCAGCTAGTAACAAATCGGGGAATCCGTAGTAACGTTTCATAATAAACACAGTTCAAAGAGAAGAAAAAATTAAATAAAATAACAATTTTTATTTTTACTAATCTACCTTGAAACTAAACTCTTCTGTAACAAAATAATTTTTATTTTAATTTTGACGTTAGATACAATTTTTTACAACACCGAAATTTTCTACGTAAATTTGTACAGAAAAAAAAAACTGGTAAAAATCGACATAAACGCGACAACGCCCGCCTGTACCAACAAAAAATTTCGAAAAATACATCAATACAAATACAAGTTTCTGTTATACAAAATACATCATCACTCGTAAGAGACCTATAGATACTCCACATACCTACATAGTAAATAATTTAAACATCTTATGCCAACAATAATTGGGCCATTCAAATATTACGTAAGCAACCATATTACAATTCCCCCCCCCCCTTTATCAACAGTAAGCGTTTCTTACC
>DWPQ01001286.1:0-12660 GCA_018251795.1 Perichares adela | reverse complement strand
TTTTTATCCTAGAGTTTTCGCGGGGCCGGGGTTTACGCGGGAAATACTTTGTGACACACTGATTTCTACGCGGGCGACGCCGCGGGCACAGCTAGTAAAATTATAAAAGAAAATAATAAAGTTATTTACATCAAAATTATAAAAAAAATCATCATCATATAAATTTGACTGCAGTACAGTATTATTATGCAGAAAATGCTCCTAGGAAGAACAAAGGTATCAAATATACCTTTTTTTTCTTACACATTAAAAACGGACTGATGGACTGATGCGCTAAGGAAGGTTCATCCATTCCCTCAAGTTATCAATGTTATCAAAAACAACAATGTATACATTAAACCAATAGACTCTAAAGTGGCCGGTTCAACGTGAATGTGTGAGCGTAACGAGCGAATTCTTCACTTAAAGTGTGTTTGCGAACAACTACCATCCGCCCGTGTGCCCGTGTGCTAACTGTTCAACAGGATGTGGGTTAAACTATTACGAAGTAACATTAAAGTTCCTTGTCACCTTGTCGCCTTTATATATTTACTAAAGTATTAACGATAATAAGTTTGTAAGTAATTTAGTTAGTAGCTATTAAGTTTAAGTTATATTAAATTATTACGTAGAACGTTTACTATCTTAATAAAAATATATATATTTAACATATAAAACATACTCCGTACATTTTTCATATTACATAAGTAGCTGCTTACAATTATAAACAGCTTATAAAAGTTATTTACTCTAAAATCATAAAGAAACATCGTTGTCTATGGTCTTTAAGTTCAAATCCCGTGTAAATTTACGTCTTATAATAATGCACTCGTAGATATTAGGCATGTATTATGTTACTTGAGTGTACAGATTACGTTTTGAAGCCTTCGTCACAAAGTACGCTAAAATACGGGGCTTAGACTCAGTCAAGCGTAGTTAAGAATCGTCTAGTGCTAAACATATCGCTATGTAAACTTAACATGAATTGAGTTTATCTACACAAAGCACAACGAACGTACGCGAAGCTAAGGAGTTGAATCCTCTCATTGCTAACATCTCGTATTTTTAGAATAATTGCAACTTGGTTCATTGCCAGGGAATATTCGCGAAAATCTTTTCTAAAGATACGAAATACTTGTATGTTCTCGAATAAGTTTTTAAACTGAAACATTTTAAGTAACATACAAGGTAACGATTAAAGGAATATTATTTATTATTATTTACTGTTTGCTATTTAGTAGTAAGTTAAAGCAGAGTGGTTTTGCGTTTGTCTTCGACGATTGCGTCAGAGTACATTATGTACATTCCCTAAGACTAAGAAGACTAAAGAAATTCCGATCAACGGTTTCTATGCTCACTCTGGATAAAAAGAACACTCGTAGACTACAAATAAATGTCAATTGTATGTGTAAATAAAATATGAATACTATGCTATTCTATTAAAGAGCACTTCATATAGTTTTTGTTTTATTTATCTGCTGCTAAGATGTAAATGTGATTGCTTTTGAAGTACTCAGTCAAAATGACGATTACAGATAAAGGTAAGAAGTGAAATGAATGATGTTTTTTCTGTATTTCACATACAGGATAATACATGTCCATTCATAAAAAATTGCGGATGAATCTGTGGGTCGCATGCTGGGCTATATATAGTATGCACATAATATAGCAGTTGACCTTTCCCTCGACGTCTCCGGGTGTCTGCAGCAGTCCTTGCCGCGGGCAGTTCACGGCTGTGCAACTTGCACTGCTGACTCACAATGGCCTGGCGATGTAATGTAACCTCGGTATTTTGTGGAAACACAGCAAATACGAATATAATAAAAGTAGGTACTACTTAGTTGGAAAAACCTGCATATTCGTGAGCCATTACCCTAACCCTATCGTTTTCTAGTTTTATCCAAAATTTATACAGCGAATTTTACAATTATTGACTAATATTTGTGACATTATATCTACTAAGAACATTATTTATGCGCGTTTCCTTTCAAAATCATTAAAAAGAGTAAAACCAGGTACAATACTAAAAACGTAATTAAAATATAGAGGGGTAATAAAATCAATTTTATTTATATTTAGTAATAATATTTCGACGAAACGAAACGTCTACAAAATGGAATGTGATTGTAGTTTAAACTAAAGTTTAAAGGCAAAACTTTTATTCGATCAGTTTAATGAAAATAACTTACTACGACTACTGGAACATAAATATTATTTCTACTTAATAAATATTAAAGCATCAAAAGTTAGTCAATTACTATAATTACGTCTCAGAGCGACTAATAACTTTTAAACGTGTATAGTGATCCAAACCAACTGTCTAACAAGACAGGTTTTGTTCCAAAATTCCATAGAATGTGTTAGAGATCAATAGAGACCGCGTTGGGCTTTGTTTCGTTTCCCATGATGATTTCGAATAAAAAACGTGTCAATGAGATAGAACTGGTAATAAATACGTTGAAGTATCGAACCCAAGAACGCCACACACACATGCATTTGGATGACTGACCCTTTTTAAATTTAGGGAACATGTACGTATTTTGACTTCCGTTAGGGCGTTTTTTTTCTCTGTATATCTTACAATGAATCTTAATATTTCCAAAAAAATACTGCTTCATATTAAAATAGTAATATTTTCCGCAATTTTGTTTCTAAAAAAAATTTTACGAACTAAAAATGTTTCTAAAACGAAATTGTAAATAGCAGTAATAAGCACTTATAATAGAAAACATGTACAGTTATAGAGTTCCTTACGTCGGTTCTCGTAGCAAAAATACTGCTAAGAATTGATAGGAAATGTTAAACATGTAAACAATTGATAACCGACTTATTACTATTGGCTTTCTCTACCAGACAACCCCTATATTAATGAAAGTAGAAAAGAAATGTCTAATTAAATTATTAGTAGACTATAGCATTTAGTAGCATTTGTTAGAACATCTTCAACATATCTTGTGGCACTTCGTAATAAACGGTGTACATACGTATATAGATGAAGAGACATTTCAGCGACTTACAAAGTTTATTAGTCTTTATATCGTACGAAGTTTGTAGTTTAACCCATTTATTATCAACATACTAGTAAGTGTAATAGTATCTCTGAGATATACATATATATCAATAATAATGTGTCTGTTCGTTATGCCAGCAAAGCCCCCAGCGTGACACACTTCGAGATATTATACTAGGGAGTCTGTCGCCCGCATTGCTCACGATGAGCTGAACTGAAAATTAAATCCGAACAAATACCATGTTCAAGTTTACGTGCTTTTACCATTCGATAAAGATTTTATTTACTGTTGGCGAAAAAATACCTTAATCTAAACTTACATTATGCTCTGATACCAGGAAGTCATCATCTCAATCTATATTTGTCCCATTACTGGGCTCTTACAATGAGAAAGTTTAAGACCATAGGCCACGTCGTTGATCAAGTGTGGGTCTGCAGACTTTACTCCTTTGAGAACATTACTGAGGACTCGCAGGTTTGTTTACGATATTTTCTTTACTGAAGTAAGTGATAATGAATTTATAAGACGCATATATTATAAGTATGAAAAAAAATTATTTTGAAAGTTTTAGGATTCGAATACAAGCCCGTACAGGAGACCAACTTTGAAACCACTAGGCTAGCCTGTACCATTCATATTGTAGAACAAACGCGCCCAACTTGAACTATGTATGGGCTCTGGTGATTATAAGTTTTTAATAATATTCTTAAATGAATGATATTCATTCATATCATTTTAAATATCTGGTTAATATCGAAATGGCGACATGGATTGCTGCATATTTTAATATGATTGTAAACAATGTTAAGGTTTTTGCAACGTAAAGCGTCCTTTCAAACTCCTTTCTTTTATGCGAACTCTTAAAACACAGCACATGTGGCATGCAAAAAAGCATATTCAGACGCTTAAGAGGAATATTTGCGCAAAAAGTTAAAACGCGTACGTTGTCCAAATGGTCCATTAAAAGTTGAAAAATGCCGAGACGCGCCCTCAAGTTACACTTCTGAGAATGGAACTACCTACCTGCTTTTTATAGCGAAGATAAGGTCTATACAAGTATGTGTAGCCGACCTAATTCGATTATCGATTAGTGGACAGCCACTATTTGTGTTGAATGAACTCTTTAAACCGATCGGGTAACGTATTATGGAAGTGACCCAGTATACTACAGTGATGTACAAACACGCGCGGTGCCAACAGCTAATACGGCCATATGGCGCTGTGCAAACTAATTCAAGTCGCACGCATTAATATTTTATGTAGATACAACCCGGATAGTAGTTTATGTAAAATTATACTGCGGATGTTTTGACTGACGTTCATAAAGTTATCTTTAATACGACACTGAAGCAGAACGGTTAATACATACAAGTGATTCACGAAAATCATTAAAAGATTTATTTATTGTAAAGAAAGAGATTACTGATTCCCACTTTATAATTTTATTTCATAGCAACAAAAATATTAATGTTTAAAAAAACTTATATGCTTACGAACTCACTTTGACGCCCAGTACAATCCAAGTAGTACAAACATTTATCTCTCACGTAAAAGTCTTCTTCATATTGGATTCGAAACCGGGACCCCACGCTCAGTCACTGATAACTGACATTGAGCCACTGTGAAAACATTTGATACGAACTGAAATCAAAATGTTACAAGGGCAACATAGAGGCGGGTATATCAACCATGTACTATCAATAACAACATGAAACGAATAGTGAAAACGCAGTATTGTCCACGCGTCATCGGCGCCATAACAAAAGGCATCTCGTAACTAACGTCATGTGACGCGAAACGCGTGTGTCGTGCGTGAGCTTTACACAAAGCCCAAGGACAATGCTCCGCGAGATGCAGCGATTGCCTCGGCTCATTTGACTGTCTGCGCCGACGCCGCGACGCGCACTTTGTCGGCCTCTCGGAATAAGTAAAGCAGATTTTGCTCGCTTTGCATACGGTACTTGTGTGATTAGTTACAATACGCAACAATGATAATTCCAACATGGACTATTATGAATTTATTATACAATCTACATAATAACTGGCTGTTACCCGCCTGCTTCGTTGAACACGATTTATCTATCTTTTTCTAAACTTATATATAATTTCCGTCCGTATTATAGAATTGACAGTGTAGAGTCAACAAAGTCATTCAAGATACCATTTTCTACTTAGTCACTTTCTATTAGTTTTAAAAACAATAAAACCTAAACAGTTTAATATGAAACAGAAATTACCTTTGGTAACCAAAATTTTAAAGAACATATTAAAAATATCTATGGAATATTTTTTTGCTTAAAATTATTTATTAATTTTAATTATCTTTTAAAATATTTATTTTATTATTATTTTTTTCTTTTAAATAAAAAATATGTCTGGTATACCTTTTGCAAAAAATACAAATGTTTATATTGTAAAGGACTAGCTTATATTTTATATATAATATATTATTTTCAAATAAGTTATTATTTTACGCTGATAAAATTTGTATTAAATGTTAAACCATGTACCACGTAAAATTCGATTACAATTTTACCTTAAAACTTACCTAATGAGTATAAGGCGAGACTCCTTGTGGCTGTAAATTTACACAATTGTTTCAACCGCTGTAATTTACCTGGAACAAATAAACATTGTTGATTATACAACAGTTAATAGCAGGAATTTGGATTCAATGTATCGATAATATTAAGAAAACTTCGCTCTTATTGCAGTATAAGATTTGGCTAAATAAAGGAGGTTTAAAATTAAAAAGGAGTTCAGGCTTTATCGTACTTGTCATAATACATTAAATAAACAAAATAAAGCCTTCATTGTCATGTTCATGTTGTCAATATCAAAAACAATAGCCTCCAATAGTCACATAGATTGGAAGATCTTCGCCAAAAAGTTTTAACTGTTGAGTTTCGAGCGTTGAATTTTGTATGATTTTAAGTATGTAAACATCTTTTTTTTTATTTATTTGTTTACTTATTTACACAGGCACGTTATAAATATTACATAAAAACCATTTGACAAAAAAAAACTCAATAACGTTCAAATTTTTTTTTTTTATGAATAACGTTCGAAATTTGACATCCAGGCGGCCATCAGTCTAAATAAATTAACCAATAAATATACGAGTATTACTTTACACATTTACAGTCAGAATGTGTCGGCTTGTGTTATACCACACAAAGGGACGTAGCGGACGAGTGTAATAAAGGCCTCAATAAACAGCCTTCTATTCTTTCTGACAGTAAGCCTTAAGTTATGGAACATAAGTATCATAGGGGCAGGGTGGCTACAGGCTATGAGATGACAGATGAGAGGTTTTTCTATTCTTTATTGCGGCAGGGATTCTGTTATGTAACGTGAGTTTCGAAGGTCGTTGACCTCGCTACTGGTTCCTGTAGGATAATAAAAGAGATAATCATACTCGCGACTGTTGAGTCATTTTGATGCATATCTTGTCGCCTTTTAAGGACATTTTGTTAAGATCTTTAACATGAACTATGAACTAAAAACGACTTCAACATCACATTTAAAGTAAAATTTATGTTTTTATACCTTACACGGACCTCACAAACAACTTCCTTTGCTTTAATAACCTCTAAACCTTATAAAATTTCAAAGACAATTACGAAACAGTTTATCAAGGTAGCTACTTATATATAATAAAGATATAATTGAGTCGCAATAACTTTAAAATGGGATTACTCGATTAATGAAACCTTATAAATCAATACGGCGATAGCAATAAATAAGGTCGTCTGTAAGTTCCAGAGAAGCAGACGGTACGCCTGCGAATAAACAACGTGTCATTAAATTTGCATACTGCAATATGTCTGGGAGCATATGAGAAATTCGAAATCACTCGAGAAACGAGACTAACTACCACTTGGAGAAACTTCTACACGTACGTATACTTATGCCTACTTATACCTACTCTTTAGAACTTAATTCGAATTCTAAGTATGAAAAGTTTTCAACTTAGTTTACTGAATTTTTTCACAAAAGCCGCCTTTTAAAACTAAACTACTACTAATACTTAATACGTAACGTATTTATGGATTATGATGGAATTAAATATTTTCGTATTAGTTATATTATTTGTATTATATCACATTTTAGACGATAATTTGTCTGAATTAACGATAAGATAAAATATTGTCACGGAAGTGAATTCATATATAAGTAATTACATGACTTGCAATCATTAATTATTATTAATAATTCATTCAGTACAATTACTGCACATTTTTACATAATCAATACACGTCCCACTAACCATCTTTCAGAAGTGTTTCAACTACCCGTCTTTAGTCAATAAATAATAGCCTCCTAAAATACATTATTTTTAATTTTGCAAGCCCTAGGAGAATAAATACAAATACCCTGAAATGCCTATTGATTAATACGTAAACATTTCAAAAATAATAGAGTCAGAGTAAAGATTCCTTTTTAATTACAATAACGTATAATTCTTATAGTATTTACGATTTGTTTGTTGTTAAATATAACGTCGTTGTTCATAAAAAGACACATTTACAAGATACTCGTAAGTTCTGTATACAGCGACGACGCAGTCACGAGCAGTAAACTAGTTATACTAATCGTTTGTCGTAATTATTTACCGATATGTAGAACATGTGTCCCACTATTAAAAAGATATGTCACTGTACTACTGGCGCCGTCGGCTGTTAAATAGTATTTAGTGCCCTATACTACCATATATACGTTAAGATATGTTTGCCTCTTTTTACAGAGAAGAGCTCAGAATTCACATAAATTATATGTAATTTTAGAGGTAATTGATTGCACTACCGGCGTCCACAACTAAAAAAATATTATTATTTAACAAAATATTACATCATATAATTATTTTATAATTATTATACAATCATTATTTAATTATTATATAATTATTACATAATAATTATTTAACAAAAAAGCACTGGAGAATTCTACTCTCGGTTACACTCCTCTACTATTCCTACTACAATACTGATAACGTGCAGGGTAGTATAGTAATAGGCCAGCCTCCCAATTACGTATCTCGTTTGACCGATTTGGTTGTCAAAGGTCAAGTTTCGTTCGGTAAAACCGAATAACACAAATCACTAAACTACTTCTCTCCGCGCCAGATTTGATAATACGAAGTAACCACTGAAATATTACGATGTTGACATAGCATTTGCTAAATCAATTCCGGTAGAAAACTGGGTAAAGTTGCGCGATAGAGGGGTTGATACTGTACATTACGATTTTTATTACAAAGAGTAACACACGCATTTGACACAGATGCAGCTTGCTTGTTAATTGACTCTTAAACATTACAACCGAAATACGTTTTAAACTATTAACTATACGAAATGATTTACTACTTTCAAGATAAAGTTGGCTAGTACAGTACAGAGCTACTGCATTGATACGTCCAGACCCAATCGACAGTGTACACCCTAAGTAGAGACGAGAAGACTGTGGCCTGAATTCCAGTAGGAAAGAATCCAGCAATCCATAATCAGAGAAGTGCAGAACGCTAATATTTTTTAATTATAATGTTTTTAAAGTACTTAATTCAGTAAATAAAACATTACACGCACAAAGACACACCCACATGCATACTCGATATACGTATACTGTTTTGACATTTATTAGCAAATGGCGTTTATCAAAACTGTTCGATTGAGATACTATTTTCTAATGTAGATCTCAAGATTACATTCTAACAAGTTTTTAATGAGTTATGGTCGAATTTCGACCACCCCGCGATCTCTAGTACTCGTAAATAAACACAACTTTAAAGATATTGTATACCTAGTTTATAAAATAAAAGAAATGAAAGTACTTATTGCATCCGGAATACGAAACTATCAGCCGATAACCATCCTTATTTGAAGCAGATATGTATTAAACTTTGATAGCCATTGATTGCAGACGTTCAAAAATAGTAACAATAAAACAACATTTACAGACAGAATGCAGTAAAGTAGTAAGATGACACAGGGATGTTTCTTCCTGAATGATATCTAAGAAATTAAATTTTATGGATAATTTTTAAATGAATTGTATTAAGTGCTCTTAAGACTAGATGCTTACTATAAAATCTTACTGTATCTTAATTAACTAAATGAACTTATTATTTTCATTAAATTATCATTGCTTTCGCAAATATACTTCAACTTATTTCACGGCGTTATTTTAACGAGTTGGTTTATAATTTAATTGATATTTACATTATCAACCGGTTCGTGATACACATGCAACAGAGTGTGCCAATTTGTAACTGTCGACAAAATGCACGTCGTATAGCGAAGATTTAAAATGAAATACGGGCTGAAGTAATGCGACATTTCACAACGTTGCACTTGCAAACAGATTTCCGATATAATAATTAAAAACATAGTGAAATAGACAGGAAAAATCCACGTAGTTTACTTTACACAGGTCATAAATTACATAAGCCGTAGTCGATACAATAAAATAGGTAATTGTGAAACAAAACACGCACGGGTTGTATTTGCACGTGCGATACTTGCATAATAAAAATTACATGTGCAAGTTGGTGCGAGTACATCACTTTAAGATGACTTAGCACTGTATTAAAATTTGTTAGTTGTGTCCAACACGATTTGAATAATTCATTACACGTCGCTCGAATTAAAGGTCGTATCGATGTATTGACTCGAACTTTCGACAACGTATCACTGCTCTATTTGCATATCAGTCATGTTCCACCGACCGTGAATTATCGAGATTGTTATTGTCAATCCGATCGACTCGTAACAATATCACAGAACAAAGTGAATTAACACCAGTGAATGGATCTCATAGCCTTTCTTTAAAATACCCATTACCATTTTAAAAATAGTGTTTGCATTCGTAGCTTTTGTCAACATACTCTTATCGTTATATAATTCTGATTTAAAATGCATGAAACGATACGTAATTAAAAGGTTTGACACTGAACTAAATTACGAATGATAATTGGATTGGATTTTGTCTTATCATATAATTATCTGATCCGGATGATGTTTTTTTTATATGTGCGTTAAAATAAAACAAGATTTTGGAACCCTAAGCATTTATTTACATACTATAGTTTGGATGTATTCGCTAACAGTTCTGCGAAATAGTGCATGCCTGAATGCCAGTACATCATTAAGTAAGGTCAATCAATGGCGTATGATAGCTTACATAGTAGATTGGGGATCTATGAGTCTTCATCCATACTACACGCGCTCCGGGGTAAGCCAAGGTTCGATATTTCGTCCATTACTTTTCCTCATGGTGAACGATCTTCCAACGGTTATTAGGCATGCAGAATGTCTTCTTTACGCTGACGATCTCAAATTATATCGGCTGCTGAATCATATAACCAAATAACAACTATAGGTAACCTGTCTCAAATGGCGCTGCCATCCAACGTCACAATCACTACATACGTCATATGGTTATGCACTCGGCTCTTCTCAATGATAGAGATCGAAGCAACGGTCCACGACGTGCAGATTGTCAATATTCAAGGACTCTAACGAAGATTAAGGACAACTCTCAGGAATGCTTCATATCGAGGGAAGGTATCATATCGATCTTTTCCTACGTCGAAACGTAATTATTCTTCGTAGACGAAATAGAGTTGCGTGCAGAATTTAGTACCTCGGGCGGAGACTTTTCCTAGCACTAGGTTAAAACTGTTTCCTAATCCTGTTTCAGGTTCATTTAAAAATTCCATGGACTGCTACAGCTATTTACCGCCAGATATGAGCAAGTATTAAGCCCATTTGTTATTCGATATCAGTAATACAATCTATCTTTATACCTATGTATATAAAATTCTCGTGTCACAGTATTAGTTGCCATGCTCCTCCAAAACGGGTTAACCGATTTTTATGAATATCTTTATTCAGTAGGTCTGAGAACAAATTGCTGTCTATATTTCATAAACCTAAGTGATAAGTGTGGTCCACCCCAAAGCCCAAAACATAATTTTCTTTTTATTTTTTGTAAAATTTTGTTTCGGCATTAAAAAATACATACAACCCTTAATTTTACCCGTTCATCACCAAGCCCCAATTAATTTATACGTCAAAACAACGTTTGCGGGATTAGCCAGTAGCTATATAGAAAGCGATTTATCCAAGTAGCAGCTAAGAACATGACATGTCATAAAACAATCCTGTATTGTCTACATGGGCGACAGTATCAGCGCGTAAGTCACGACCACTCGCGTCTGCCGACGATGGCTGATGCTATCAACGCACGAACGCAGCCTGCCCTGCTTCTGCCACTAATAATCGGGCAATTTGCTGTTTTATGTCAAATATTAAGAATATCCCATATTACAAAGCCGTAAATTGTATCATCGCTATCATTTCCGAATTTAAAGCTAAACGTGAAATATATTTTACGAGTTTTGATTTTAAATTTGAAGAGACATTTAAGAAGCGTTTTTGTTTTAAAAAAATATTTTCTAAAGTCAGCGATATTTTTACTGTAAAAAATAAATTTAAATCTAATACTCTTACCTTTTGTATGTTATGTTTATAAAACTAAAAAAAAAGGTGATCCAATGTTCCACGCTTTATTCACATTAGATCCTAGTATGCAATAGATTTTATCCTCAGCCTTCTATAGTGTCCGTCGCAAAAAACGAAGACGCTAACTATTGTTCAAAATACATTCAATTCTTAGAATATTACGTTGTCAGTCATTCCTTTATATTCGTATAAGTTATTACAAGTCATTCTTTAAAATCGTGCGCAGAACCAGTTCATTTAAACGTGCGAAGAATTCAAAGGGTCGATAATGAGGGACGAGTATCATGTCACTAACAGGCATTTATAATTTGATTAAAAAATCAAAATACATTATAAAGGACAACGAAATTCAACGCAGGATTTGTGACCCACACAAGTCGAACTACTAATTATGCAGTAATAAAAGTTAACCTTATTGATTACCGCCAATTATCGTTTTTCGTTGTAACAGTATCAGGAAAAAGATGGGATGGTCCACCCAAAAGTAAGTTGTCAGCGCCATGGATGGATACTCAAAGCGTAAGAGTAAACCCTTATTAATTAGATGCCCAATTTAGCAATCAAAACACAAAACCTTTTCATGACTAACTTCAGGAGGAAGGTGGATGATAGCCAAGCACGTAAAAAAGGTAACGAACAGAAGTAGTCCTTAATATTTTGGTCGATGGTCAGTCTCATTGCATTACAAGAAAAGGAGGTTCGTTTTGGTTCAAGGATAGGAAGAACCACTTACAACCCAAGCATATAATCTGTAGCAGCTAGAAGCATATGTTAGCTAACACTCATTAATGCAGTTAACCAGTACTCTTAATGTCCCACTTGAAATTATAATGTACGATAGTGAACATTTAGGTTTATGAACCATAGAATCTTATCTTTATTCTCTATCTTATCTTTCGATAGCTTTTTTATTTACGTTTCTTCGACGGCGTTCTGTTTACATTTATATTAATGCCAAAATAAAACCTTTTATTTTGTTCGAAGATTAATGACACCCTGCTCATAAGACAATAAAAAGACGTTCAAACAGACCCAAAGTTTTATAAAGTTCATTAGGTATTACGAAGTTCATAATTGTGTAACGAAGTTACGCATAGATCTAAATAATCAATGTATTGATAGCAAAAGTTCAGCAGTCATTTACTTTG
>DWPQ01001285.1:0-12660 GCA_018251795.1 Perichares adela | reverse complement strand
GACTCTAAAATAAGTCTAAGACTTTAAGATAAGTCTAAGAGTCTAAGATAAGTCTAAGCGTGGTTTATAAATTTCACCCAAAGAGAACTGAAGTATGAATGTAAAGTTTTAGCTGTAATTGTATATTGCGAATGAATCCTAGTAACTTTAAGAAATTTAAAATTTGTTCTATACGTTAATTTTACGCCGACACTATTTATAAATAATATCTTAAATGTTTCAAATTAAATTGACAAGTTACGCCGCATCCTAGATATACCTACTGTCAAAATTATTTCGTCCTATATAATATTTCAATGTAGGGTTTTAAATTTGTTCCGAAATACAATTGCTATCATAAATTCGCACAGTTTTTAATCATAGAAATCAATGCTTGCTGATTGTGTTTGTATATGTTATAATGTATATTATGTTGGCGTTCAATAAATAAATAAATAAATAATTTAAAATATATTTATATTATAATACAAAAGTTTGATTGTTGTAATTTAATATTTTCTGTATGGGTAAGGTCCCCATACAAGGACATCGGAATTGCTTTTATTCATAACTTTTATCCTGTGCCTGTGTTTTAAAAACAAACATAAAATTGTTTATTTGAGAAGACTTTTAAACATCAAACATAGATTTTTTTTTTATTCAAAACCACAATTACCAAGACGTTGAATTTTGTCAAATGTTCAATGTGTTTAATAATTTTAATGAATTTTAAATTTAAAACAAGATCAATTTCATACATTTTACCGTGGTTAACCAGAGATAAAATTTATTATAGATTACTTCAATATCTTTGGTTGAATTAGATTATTTATCTGTAAAAAAAAAGTACAGACCAAAAATAATAGAACATTTCGGAACAAATTTGAATTCCACATTCAGTAGAACGTAATTTTAGTGATTTAGAAACAAACCAGTTGCGCCGCTATACATTAGTGATGTCCCATAACATTACGATATCCGCCCAGTAATACATTATATTTTGTGATATTATTTTATCGACAGCTTTTGTCCAAGAGTCCATTTTTATAAATGTAGAAAATCGCGAAAGAGTCATTTTAATCGTATTTTTTATGGAGCCAAAGTTTCTTAAACATAGTTGCTTTCATTTTTACTAGGTTTTAGTAAATTGTCCGATATATCAGGTGCTGCAGTCACAAACTTCCAAAAATATTGATGGATAATATCTTCTGTAGACGATTAATGAGTCAGTAATGACATTTTAGTTCCCCTTCACACAAGCATTTGGGCAGCATAAAGGTCGATAAACGAATTCGCAACGCAAACGCAGCAATCACGTGACAGTAACGAAACGTTATGTACAGATGCGACATTTTGTATTAGTCAATTCACCGAGTTTACATTTCAGCATTTAAATGAACATAAATATTTGTAGTTTTAAAATAATAATGTTACTGATTAATTAAATAACTAATATAATGCAATGTCACTCAATGCGTTTTCTTCTAAAAAGCAAAGGATTTCTCATGTAATTTCATTTTTTAGTTATTTATCTAATATCTATTTGTTCAGTGACCACAGCGTATGCGTCGCGTTTACGGTGCGTATACGTTTACCGAAGGCAACGGCTACGCCACAGAAACGCCACGTGCAGGGGCACTTATTTATTATGCGACAATCCATCACAGTTAGTAGGTAAAAATTCAAATTAAATATTTAAGATAGATTTAAGGTTATGTATAAAACTGTCACTTTGGGTTGACATTTTGAACACTGCTTACATCTACATGGCAGTTTGATACATCGAGTTATTTACTAGAGTAGGGAAGCTAGCCTAAAATGTGTCCATAGAAAAAAATGAGATAGCAAATGAGCCATATGTCTCTCTTTAATTGTGCGTCTAAACAAATACGAGTCTCTCATCTTCCCTCTCTTTTTAATTTGTGGGACATTCGCACTCACAGCAAGGCTACAGCTCCTCTACTCTATGTACAATAATTTACTCTATGGTTTAATCACAGTATAAAATAACGTTGGTACATACAGATAATGAATCAAACGAGGTTGTTTCAGGGACTTAGTATTAGTTTTTTTTACATTTTAAGGGGATTTTATTATATCTGAGTAGAAATGTTTAAAATAAGTACATTTTTACAATACAGTACATCGCAATTTAATCCGTGATTACAGTTTTAATATGATAGAATATTCCCGTATTTAATTAAACATTTTGTATATACTTATTATCAGATTTGTTATTAAATTTTATGTTTGAATCTGTTATAGAATACGTAAGTTCCTGCGTCAATTTATTGTTTGATATTTTTAGAAGAAGAAACATTTATTCAGTTTGCAGAGTTGCAGATTTCAAGCAGATTGTAAGCTGTTTGACTAATAAAATATGATTGGTTTGTCATTAAATCCGTAATTTAATATCATTTTGTTAATTTTTATACTCGTAAAGTGTTAAAAGTAGATGATTTGCTCGTGTTTTATTCAACTTTAAAAGTGATGTTTATAAACTATTTCTTGTCAAATAAACGATATCAATGATCGTTACTTTAGTATTATTTTGAAATCCTGATTAAGAATGCTGTATTTTTCGTCATTATTATTATGACAACTCATATTTAATTTTGTTTCCATTCAGTTTCGTAGCTTGCCTTGGATAGGTCATGTCGTATCAAAATAATAATTATTTGAGGGGCTCAAACGAATAAAGATTGTTCACAAAAGAAACAAAAATGCAAGCAATAAATTAAAACAAATATTTATTGATTAAAAATTACCGCTTCGTCAGAAATTTTTACTTTTGTCATTTCTAAAGCGAAAACGTATGCAGATATGAAGGTAGGTACGTATGACAGTTTTGTATCTTTTTTCTCCGGGAAGCACGAGATTAAATGCCACTGTGGATAAATAAAATAACATTTACTATTTTTTGATTACACGCAGGCCTCTGTAGGCCTGGGCCGCGTATCATTGATACGGCAGTAGCTACGCCCTAGTTCCACTGCTGGGCTTTGAGCCCTGGTCATATGCAGATTGGTAGATTTTACACAAATTCAAGAACATTAGGTAAACCTGTCTGGAAAGTTTCACGATATTTTAATCATCATTCATCGCACATCTACAGCTACTTACAATCACCTAGGCCGTTGTGGTTCCTAATCAACTTTTGATTGTTGGATCAGTCAGTTATCAGAAAAAGGTCCCTCCATCGTTGACATTTCTTGTGTTACGGATACGGGATGAAATAACCGTTGCGCATCACGTAACCAGTTGACAGCTCAAAGTAATAATGTAATACTGCCATCTATTAAAAATATATTGAACTAATAACTTTCTAGTAAAGTTATTGAGCACTTAGTCTCAACAAATTAAATAGATGGCGCTGTAACAATATTCATAAAACAACGTTTCAAAAAAATATTAGCAAATCTTTTTTTCTTATTTAGTAAAAAAATAAAAATTGTAATTTAGAGTAACCAGTGTTAAAAAATATCTAATGAATTTAGACATTGTGAAGTTTCAACTTGACATTTGGCTTAAAAGACTCGTATCCAAGCCATAAACCTTAATAATAAAAAAAACAACTTGACATTACTAATCCACCAACGTCAACGTCAAGTATTGGCAACTTCGCCGACTTCATTCATAATTTCATATTCTTCATGTGCTAAACAGTAGTCGGAAACTTTGAATTAAGTGCCATTGTTATTTTATTAAAGGCAAAATATAGTTGAAATCATAATTTAAACAGAGAAAGTGTTAAAAATTTCATAGCAATAACGTCTCAAACAAAATAAGCGGAAATGTTACATAAAATATAATCCAGCAAACAGCTAACTACAACACGGATTTTATATCGAAAAACTATTGTAAACTAAATTAAAATAAAATGGCAAAGAAAGATGAGAATATAGATGAAACTATTCTGAAGTACGAGACTTTTATCAACAACGTCCTGAAAGAAGATTTGCGAAAATTAGAATCGCAATTACAACACATAAATGCCGAGATAGCTGACCTCATGCAACAAAAGCATGCTTTAAAAGTTGTAACTAACAAATCAATTCATCCTACGGGATTTAAGGCGCAAGTGAATCTTGGGTGTAATTTTTTCATGGAAGCGTCAGTGACGGATACATCAAAACTCCTCATAAACATAGGTTTAAATCATTATTTAGAATTTACTTTGAATGAAGCAACCGTATACCTAAATGCTCGTATAACTGCTTATGAGAAAGCATCTGAAACGGTCAGGCATAAAGCAGCAGAAACTAAGGCCCATATCAAATTTATGCTCTGTGGCCTTAGAGAGCTATACAAAAAAGAAAATAAAATTTAATGATTTAAAAAAAGACTGATTTGAATGAAAAATTCTCAATCTCATAGTGTATTAAAAATTCATAATTAAAAAAGTTTCAAAACAGATATAATGTGGTGGTATGAAGTAATGCTATGCTGTTCTGTCCTGACCTACATGTTGATTGGTAGGAGAATGATTTAGTCTGTGTGAGTTGGACATGCCACGACCGGGAAGAAAAAAAGACATTAGATTGTTATTGTATCTGGACATATGCAATAATGTTAGTGCAAATTGGACCAAAGAGAGTGGGTTAAAGTTCGGTTGTAAGATTCCCTTACATTTACATGTGAACCTAATAAGTGTTAAAAGGACAATGCTTGAAAAACTGAAATATTTAGAGTGATAACTTTAGGACGCGAACATCTATTTATTCTGAGTTTAGATAATGTAATAACACTCTACTAACTATGAATGTAAAATATAACATTAATGTTTAATTCTCGCCAACCCGCACTTGGCCAGCGTGGTGGACTATGGCCTAAACTCTCTCTGTGTGAGAGGAGACCCAAGCCCAGTAGTGGAACAATTATGGGTTGATGTGTGTGTTTAATTCTCATCAAATTTCTAGTAGGCTAAAAAGTTGTCCTTCTTTATGACACAACTTGTGTTGGTGTTCAGAGCTTCCTAGAAAATTGGTGAAAACTCTACAAATATTTAATTAGTGAATATGTATATGGGTGTAAATCACAGGGTATCGAAAAAAAAATGGATTCCTGACACGATTCTGGTGCTTATGGCGTTGGAATTTTTCATCGGTTTTTCCAATTTTTCATGCATTTTTTTTTACAGATTTTGGTAGTATTTCAATATGACTGCACAATGCAACATGAATATTAAAAAAAACCCCTCATATTATTGATTTTAACGAATTACAGCAATGGATTAAAACAATGTATTAATTCGCTCAGCCGTTAGGGCAATGACACACAGTACAGGGCACAGACACAGCGCGGAGCGCCGACGCTCGGCTCGGTTGTTCATGGCCGAAATGCCGCACGCCGACCGCCGCACATAGAATAAACAGACCACGACAATGTGGATAATAAAGTACCTACTTGTTCTCCTTAGGTCATGAACTCAAGATAGTTTCTATGATTTGAATATCAATAGTTACTGATTGATATCATAACAGCTTTTTATACTTTAGTTTTTTAAAATGTTGTATGTTTATTTTATGAAATTTTGATTTGCTTTTACATTTTGCTATTATTAGCGCCTTATTTATGATTGGTTACATTTTGCAATTTTTGAATAATTTCACGTTAATCTAGGTAGGTGCTAAGGGTTTTTGATAAGCTTATGTGCCAAGTTACCTACAATAAAATAAGCGATCTGACACGCGTGCCGCCCATAACTACCTACAATACAATAAGCGATCGGTTAGGCACGCGCGTAGCATTATCGCGTTGTTCACAATATATGTACAATGCGCGCTCAAAATGACCAACTCTGAAACTAATCATTTCCACGGAAAATTGTTTAATTATTTTTTGTGAATTTAGTGTCACAAATCTACCATTGAAGTCTTTGGTACGCTGTGATTTACACCCTGTATGTAACCAGTGACCAACTGACCTCCTCAGCTCGTAAACGTTCTTCGCCTCTTCCTCCTTGGCCTCTTCGCTCTTCTCCACTCCCTCATTGTTTTCACCGAATATCTCCAATGGATCTTCGGTCTCGAACGCATTTGGAGCGTCCTATTTTAATTGAGACGGTTATTAGACAACTTGAGTTGAGATCCATCGATCTCCTTATAATGTAGTTTGTTTTTCAGACACAACCGTGTAAAGACGTATTACTGTATAAGCGACCTCTTTCAATTCTGGTTAACCACAGTTCGTAGGTACAAGTTATCATATTATTTACATTACCTAAGTTGTAACATATAGTTCCATCCTTTCATTAAGGTAAGGATAATTATGTATGATGACCGATGAGCGATGGACAAAATGAAACGAAAAGTACACAGAGTAGTTTTGGGGTTCGGTTAATGCTGTTGGCGTGATGTGTCCCGTGTACCGTGTACCGTGTACCGTACCGTACCTGGGGCTCCAGGAGGGTGAAGTACACCCTGCTCAGCAAGTTGTTGCACATCTTGTTCATGAAGGTCATACAACGGCGGACGCTCTGCGTCTTCAACATCTCGTGGTAGTATTCCCTGCACACATTAGATACATTGAGTACATACTCATATCCCTGTGTAATATCAATTTGTTACGGAACATATTACAATTATGATGTTGATTTCTTATTCATCTAATTTCCCTTAGTATGTAATACGATAGCGTTAAAATGTGTCATTTGAAAGTTGTATACATGTAGAGCAGTGACAGCATAGCGGTTTGGACGTTGGGTTCCCCGAACGGAAGGCTCGGTCGTGCGATGAATCCGGCGCGCACCAGTAATTGTCCATCTTATGTGCGTATTGGAAACTAATGATCTACGAAGGAAACCATCGCGAGAAACCTGAGAGTTCTCCATAATGTTCTCGAAGGTGTGTGAAGTCTACCAATCCGCTCTTGACACAACATGATGGACTACGTCCTTAAACCCTCGAGTGCGAGAAGAGACTCGAGCCTAGCAGCGGGATAATTATGGGTTGTTATGTTAAGGGACGATGTATCGTGTAGGTGTGCCGATACGGTGTTGTCTGCCAACGCTACCGTGCGCACCTGTAGGGCGAGCAGGTGGCGCGGCCCAGCAGCCGCTGCCGCGAGAGGTCGCACAGCTCGCCCATGTCGAGCACGGTGCCGCCGCCGTCCCGCTCGCCCGCCGACCCGTACCCGCTCTCGTTGGACGCGCTCGTGTCGTTCGTGCCGTACGTCTCCGACACCACTATCTCGGGCGTCGTCGACCCGCAGCCCTCTGCGAACGCATAGTTATCGAGAAAGAGAAACAATTTTCGAGAAAGTTTGCTTTGAAATACCGTTTACACGTACTTTACATGCAAGAACTAGTTGTGATGTGTCACGGTGTCGTCGACTGCAGTGTAGCCGTCTACTTTGTATAAACATGAGCGAATCGCTGTGATATTTGTGAGTACGTACGTTTAAGGTTGGGGTAGTCGGCGGTGGAGACTTTTCTCTCTTTCGCTGCTTTGTCAATCTCCGCTTCTGCCGATTCGATGCTCTCGTGCTTGTCGGACGGACGGTCGAGGACGGGTTTGCTGTCGATACCGTTTTTCACGATATGTTCGTCGGTACCGTTGCCGTGTTCGGTCACAATATTGTTCTCCTTGTCCGATACATGTAGCGCGTTCTGTTCGTTATGTTTGCGGGTGTCGGACTGTCCGCTGGAGTCGCTGTTGTTGGAGGTGTTGGAGTCGGTGGTGTGGTTGCCAATGTCGAAGCGGACTTGACAGGGCCGCGGGGAGTCGTCGGATTTCCTGCAACGAGAAGTATCATGTTTCTTATTTAGTGGGTACAGAAAATGCAGTGCTACGATGTGGTGAGGGCTACAACTAACCACAAACAGGGCGTGTTTCAGGTTCAAACAGTGGTCAAACTGTGTTGGAAAGATTTAAATAAATTACCAATTAAAGCAGATTTAGAGGTAGCAATTGATGTTTTTGAATACATTAATGTGAATCATTGGTGAATTTAAGCATCTTAAATCACAAACAGTCGTGCGGCGATAGACGATGTTTATGTTAGAACAGAGTCAGTAAAAGGCTTAGAGCGCGATGGCAACATTAGACCTTGTACCCTGTTCGTAAGAGTTAAGGTTCATTTTACAATACAATGTTTATTTCATATGGGGTTTTATTAACATAAAAATAGTTATCCAATATATACGACGAAACACACACATAGATAGATGTTAGTGTTGACCT
This sequence comes from Perichares adela, assembly GCA_018251795.1. NCBI lineage: Eukaryota > Metazoa > Arthropoda > Insecta > Lepidoptera > Hesperiidae > Perichares > Perichares adela. The sequence continues at coordinate 4,498 of DWPQ01001285.1, read as the reverse complement.
GGCGACACTTTTTGAGCTCGAGTTTGTATGCAACCTTACATCTATACTTTATTCTATATCCATGCTGAGAATATATAATTTGTGTGGTTCCCAAATAAAATAAAAATACGTTAAACAGATGCAAGGCGGTGGGCAACCTGGTGGAGGTGGAGTCGGTGGAGCCGTGGTGGTCGAACCCGCGGCGGCGCTGCTTGGTGAGCAGCGTGCGGAGCGTGCGGCGGATGGACAGCATCTTCAGCCGCATGTGGAGCGCCACGTTGTACCACAGACACATCGCCTGCGACACACGAACTGCTACTTACTGTACGAGTACACATCACTATGGATTCAGATTATACTTACATCTACGGAATACTAGCTGACCCAGCAAATGGTGTATTGCTATATAAAACATAGCAAGACTCCCCTGTAAGTGTAGCGACGATCGGTTATTCGAACGCCTGTTGTTCCTCACATAGCAAGTCGCCTATAGTTGTATCTAATTGTTTCGCTATGTTAATTATTTGTACCTATTACCAGTTCTCCCGTAGGATTGAAACGCTGTTCCGCGGTGAGAAGTCTACACTGTGTTAGTGAAATAATTTTTCAAATCGGTCCATTAGTTTCGGAGCCTATTCAATACAAATAAACAAACAAACAATCAAATCTTCTCTTTTTATAATATTAATATAGAAGTATACATTAAAAAAACTGAAGAGTTTGTTTGTTTGGTTAAATGCGCAAATATCAGAAACCACTGGTTCGAATTGAAAAATAAAACGTTTACGTTTAACAGTCCACTTATTGAGGAAGGTTATATAACATCACGCTATGACTAATAGGAGTAGAGCAGCTATGAAAAATGTTGTCAAAACGGGAAAATAATTTATATCCCCAAACAATATTGGCGGGCTCAGCTAGAATTTATTTATATACTTAATGTTAATTGGAACTGCCGATAAGGTCCACTTACTCCAAGAAATAAATTATACAAAGACCAAAATAAAAAACACTTAATTAGATAAAAATATACAATGAATTAAATGGGAAAAGTTTATAATAACAAGGTGAACGGAACAAGCACTTGTGAGAACGTGCGAGAGCGGACCCACCCGGATCCTGTCCTGGAAGCGCGGGTCGGTGAGCAGCGGCTGATCGGTCTTGGCGGCCGTGCTGGACGGGTACAGCTCCAGCGTGCTGTAGAACGCGTCCAGCAGGTCGCTGACGGCGCGCATGGCCGCGCCCACCGCGTCCGAGCACGCCGCGCAGTCCAGCGACACGCACTCGCCCGCCGACCCCGACCCTGCCGCATGTACACACACACAGACTATACTCACCTCCAACTAGAGACAATGTATTGCCTTATATTAATTTAAAACATGTGCTGAGGAGGTTCTTTCACCGTTTCTTCTCCGCAATGACAAAAGCAGCTTTCCGCAACGGTAGTACAAGCAAATTATACATAATAGTAACAATAATACCTACACGTATAAATGATTTTGAATTTGCATATGTAAAAGTGTTTACGACGACTCCACACTCACCGGCGATGTATGCATTTGGGTTTTGTTAGTCTTGGTGTGGGATATAATAATGTTGCCAGTATGACTACTAATATGACACTCGATCTATACAATTGATTTACAGTTTACAATTGTGATGTTATTTTGTACAGTAAGATATGTTTGACCAGCGAGACATACCGTCGCCATCCTCGTCGACGAGTGTGGGCAGCTGACCGTCGGCCGCCACCGTGAGCCGCTGACACCGCTCCGTGCACGGGTTGGGGTTCACAAATCTGTCGATACAATTAAAATATATATTTTTTTAATTGAAAACTTTTATAAGGCTAGTGTTAAGACGATTTTTGGTAGGGAAGAAAGTTACACACATATCGGGTCATCAACATGCTAATGTTTATTGCATCATATTTTTTGGGCCACCTAACGAAGTTGTATGTGTGAGTTGAGCACGTTTTGGATGGGTAAAATTTTGTGAATTTAAGTCAGTGTCGACGCATGGTGATGGTGCTACCATCTAGGGACGAGTAGCGTCGTCAGATCAACAGAAAGATGCCTGACGCACTCTGCGAGCGACCGACCCACGAGTACGCACGCATATACGCATTATTCCATTTACATTTTTTTATTGTAACCAATTTCTGCATTAAAGTCAATACGAATCAACCATATTAAATGTCTTCATCAACTCAATGGAAAACCTGATCCACAATAGTCAGCGATATGCACTTTTAAAATACAGTTTTAAGTCTCCACTTCCGTCGGCAGACCTCATGACTGCCTCCATTCATATTTCTTTAACAAACGTACGAACACAAGAGCTAGTTATCCAGATGGTATTAAGTCATCAGTCAAGTGCTCACAGAAACCAAATGTTAGTTAGAGCTGACGAGACAACGTTCTGCAGGCGGTAGACTCACTTGTAGTCCAACACCCGCTGCACGACGGAGGGCACGACGTTCCGCTGCGCACACAGGAAGGCGTCCTGCTGCGCCAGCGTCCGCCCGGCCAGCTTGGCCTGCAGCTCCAGCCATATCAGGTCCTTCAGCTCGTTCTGCCACACCTGCTCCTCGCGACTGATCTGAGTGTTACACCCGATGGAAAAACTAATACATTACATCTCTCGCATGATTACATGTCCATGTCCAAAAATTGACATTAAAAATAAAATTTCTAATACTTAGTGATAACTGTATTTGCATACACTAAAAGAAGTTAACGTGTGTGTGTGTGTGTGTGTGTGTGTTCGTACAATGTGACTCACAGTCCGCCTGCAGCCCTTGTCGACGTTGCCCATGTTGATGAGCATGCTGAACGTCTTGTGGAAGGTGACCCTGCTGGCGGGCAGCTCGTCGTCGGCCCACCGCTCCTGCACCTCGTCCTCCTCCTCGCGGCATTTGAGCCGCGACGTCAGCGACATGAACCGGTTACAAGACTCCACCTGCAAGTAAACACATTGTTTCACAGTTCTCAAAGTTTGTGTGTTTCTGATGACATTTTGTTGTTGTCTCTAGCGGCCTTTACAGCTTCACGCGGACAGAGGCGATCTTGGAATGCTCAGCCCGAAGTTGAAACTAGCGTGGTGAACACTCTTCGAAAACAGGTTACGAGGAGTAATTATGATGGATCATCCATCCATGTCTACGCAGTGCATGTTTGCTAATATTTTACGAGAACAATTAGTGGAGGAATAAAATTATATCCAAAAGACCTTCTCAAACCGAGTTTTAAGACAAAACCTACTTTTGATTGCGAATGTCACGCATAACGTATCGGAAACATAAATTATATTAGATTGGGGGTATGCTAGCATAATGGCGGCCCTTACTAATGTGCTCGCTAGATTGTGTCGTGTCGGTTGCCACTAAAGAATTATTTCACTCATTATTGTCGCGAGTGGCAATGGCCCTTGACATGCGATGCTTGAGGGTTTGTCTCCCTTGAGTTTCGGGTTTTCAGATGAAAATCATTTTTGTAGTGTCCATTCTTATTGCTATTATTTGTATTTTTATGTTTTTTTGTTTCTCCCAATTCTGGGGTTTGTCTGTTTGTTTCGGGTAATCTCTGGAACGGCTGGACCGATTTCGACTGGACCTTCACTGGAAGATAGCTGACGTACCTAATAAGGAGTAACTTGGGCTACTTTTTGTCTTAGAAGTCCCGCGGGATTCGGATTCACGCGGGAAAAACTTTGCGACGCATTTATTTCCACGCGGGAAAGCCAGTATAAAGTCAGCCATATAAAGTCAATGGACACACGCACAAAGCTGCTTATGTGTGCTATTATCGCGTAATATTGTCAAGGTTGAGTGCTTCATAATTTAGAAGTGGTTGGGTCTAATTTGAAGTACTGAGAATACTCAAATACTGTGGAGTATTTAAATTAAGTTCTTTACAACTCATAACAAGCTACGCAGTAATGCTATATTCTGGTGGCCTTTCAACATAGATTTATTTTTGTTTTTTAATTTTCTTTTCCGCTATTTTCCACTATTGATGGAAACTTACTGCCTTCTGAATTTCCTCTTAATAATCCTATCACCGCTTACGTATTCCAGTAAATATTATTATGTACATTCAATTTATATTATTTTTATATTGCCTGTAGGTTGATTCGGCGGTCATCATGCACTTAACATTTTTATACATTTATTTAACTGAATGCATTTTATTTAATGACTAGCTGACCCCGCCAACGCTGTTTCACCATATGAAAGTTGGTGCAAAAAAAATTGAGGTTGGTGAGAGAGAGCTGAAAATTGGGGAATGTATTATGTATTTTTTGGTGTCACATCATAAAAAAAAAATATTTAAAAATATTTGTATATGAAATAAAAAAATAACGTTGGGCGTGGGCTCCCTTTATAACTTAGGGGTACAAAAAATACTTTACAACCTATCCTCAGACGTACCTATTGTACGTACAAAATTTCATAAAAATCTGTCAAGCCGTTTCGGAGGAGTTTGGCAACTAACACTGTGACACGAGAATTTTATAT
>DWPQ01001284.1:0-12668 GCA_018251795.1 Perichares adela | reverse complement strand
GTACACAATGACCTGAAGCTATAACAATCTGCTGCTATAATAATAAACTAACCTCAGTTAATGATTGTATTGGATACAATTTAGTAACAATTACCGGGACAAAGCATGGCGGTGTCTTCATCAGATCCATCAGCGCAGTGGTCCACGCCGTCACACATGAGGTCTGCGCTGACGCAGAACTCGCGCTGCTTGCACCTGAACTCCTTGCATCCATGTTCCGCAACTCAATGAGGAAGGTCTTGATAGATACATGTCGTTGTTTGCGGGCGATTGGCTTTATGCAATGAAAGAGGTGGAGCAACTTAATGCTTCGTGGGTGAACCAGTGAACATTCAATTCAAACCTATTCTCCGCCTTTTGGATATCAAAACTACCAAAAACTTCTAGGGCCACAATAGTTTTCTCTACGTGTCTTCTTTGTTGCAGTATTCTGGACCCAGTTAAAGTTAACTAGTATGTACATATTGCAAGTAATCTTTAATAGTTTGTTAGTTGTGTAAATATTTTTACCGTCTCCGTAGTTATTTATCAACTGCAAATTACCATCGATATTCCTCCATTGTACACCAAAATTAGTGACTTTAACATGATATGAATACGCGACCTGTGCATGACGAAAAAAAATTACGATGCATCTAATTCTAGGCACGGTTCTAACACGGTTTTAGAAAATTGGACCAATCAAATCACTGATTGTCTCTCTGAACTGGCGGCCGATCGACGGTTGTCCTCAACAATACCGAGGACAGGACAGCTAACGATCGATCAAATTAGATTCTCACAGACAAGGGCCGTCACGCGCTAAATTGCGCCGCTCAAAATTTTTAATTACCAGATCTATTCATTGATGATCGATCTTCATAGGGATTAACGGGATAAAAACACAATATTGGGCTTTAAAATTAATGACAGGTTTTTGTAACCGCGGTCAAATGCTTTCGTGACTTAATAAGTCGTCAGATAAACAAAGTAATTCATTAATTTTTGTTTTATGCAGAGACATGGTAAGGGATACCAACATGTGGTACATTCTGCTGAAAAATGGACAAGATTATGACGATACTTCCCTCCTGTTGAAATTACTGTTCGCTATACCACATAGTTTAATCACGAAGGTATTAATGAGTACCTTAGTTATTTGAATAAAGAGAAGAGAAAAAGAAGAAATATTACTGTTATTTCACTTAATCCTTAAATAATAATTCTACTCCACTCCTAGACACCATCAGTAAACTAAAACAAGAACTAAAATCGAATTCCTTAGCATTCCCTAGAGACTCCTGACTATTTACTTTAATATTTTTTCCGATGGTCTTTTCTGAAAAGAAACTTTTCTTAATGAAATACTTTGTCCGCACTATTTTCTTTCTTCTCAAAGAATTTATAATTAAAACGATTCAAAGGATTCTTCCTCGGCTTAAAATATTTAGCTTTTTATTACACTACTTAAAAAGTAAAGGATTAATTAATTTTTAACGTTGAAACTTGCTCGTACAAGCTGTGGGAGACCAATGAAATGTGAGGTAAAAAATAGTTTTATCTTTTAATACTGAATGTAATTCTAGTGATATTAATGCACGGCACTAAGTCTCCTAGTAAGTAATTATACATACTATTTACTTATTATAATAAATAAATAAATTATAGAGTAGAAAACCCGGCCCCAACAGAAAAAAAATTGTAACCAAAACTAATCAAGACTATGATACGACAGATTGGCAATCGACTAGGCCGATGACCCACGCATAAAAATATTACGACGTTCGTCGTCCAACCCCTCGGATCATCCCTATGGTGGTAAACGACACTCGATATGGATATTAATTTAGGGACTTACACACACATTTTCATAGTACTATTTACGTTACATAATATAGAGGAATTAGAAATTATTCATTCAAATTTTATGATACGACAGACGTTCATGACATCAAAAATATCGCCGATGTATTTCCAGCCAAAAAGGTAGAGGAAAACTCTCTGCAACAACAGAAGAATGTTTCATAATAAAATATCCATAAAAGTGAAAGCTAATGAAGTCTTTTTGAAGTAAGATATCTTATGGGACAGTTGCAAGGTTATCAAGCAGCAACTATACGTATAGTTCTGTAAATGTTTGTTAACTGCACCATAAATAAATGTTAGTTAATTTCCTAACTTACTGCTACCGTGAACCCATTAGGGGTTTCATCGGCAACGGAAAGCCTCTTTAAACCTCAAAGTAAACTTCACAAAGCAAATTATGATCACACATCCGATTCCAGCTCGCCTCTCTGAAAGTTGCCAAATCCCCGCGAAGGCGCTCTACGCGCACTTTTCCACGCAACCGGGCGGAAAATCTAATTGCTTCTGTGTGCCCGACTGTGCTCGGCAACGGGTAATCACGGTATTATGCATAAATGTATATATTTATATTATAATTATACGCTTTATATGATACTAAATAAAATCAATATCTATTATTGTGTTAGAGTGTACCTACGTCATTTAATATTCTATTGAAGCACTCATACCTTATTCTTTATAAGATCAACAAAGATAGATAATTTAAATATAACAAAGCCAGCTGGAATCATAATTGCTACATATATACATATGAGCCCAAGGATGTGTATGTAATAACGAAGGTTTATTCGCATTTCGTGGCTGTGTTTGTTTAACATTACAATGACGGACTCATTCTAACATACATTTTAACTAAATCTACATTTTTTGTTTAAAAACAAGTTCCAAAATTATACAATCGGGGCGCTGTCTCTTCCCGCTCAAAGTCTCACCTCTAGCAATGTCTCCCACTCTTCAGGTTCAATGTAATATGAAAAACAACGTGAAAATACTTTCTGGTGTTGGTGCGGTGACTTCACTGGCCGCATAAGCACACATCACATTATTTATAAATAATAGATTATTTATAATTAAGAATAAAATTAGAGAAATGTAAATCGAATCGAGAATCGATAACTAGTTTAGTGATTATTAATTTAGCGACTCTCCAACAATGTAAAGCAAATCCCGCGGGACAAATAGGGACGAAAACGACGGGTCAACCGATCCTGGTGAGGTAACTCGACAAGTTCACACCAAACCCGATATCGACACAATTTATTACTGTCATTACTGTCGTAATGTTGGCAATGGTCGTGAATAAAGTGTGGAAAAACATCCGGTGTGACTGCTGAAACTGTCCAATATGGACACTCACCAGCACTCGAGTACGCGTTAGTTTCGTCTCCCCTGCGTAAAACTTTTTTTTAGCACCATAACATTTATTATTTATTAAACCAAAGGTATGTTTAAATAAAACTCGATACCTTGTTTGTAACTTCTATAGTAGTAAAACAAATATGAATACAGAAGGATTCTAATAAGATTATGCTAAAGTGTTAACAAAGAACGTCACGGCTTCAAATTAATTACGGAATAAAAAATGTACGTTTTATATTGTAAAGATCTTAACATGAGTCTTTATAAACCTCTGCTAAGGTCTTCGTGAAAGCTGTTTTTGCGTGACGACAAAAAGGATTTTTGCCCTGAGCTTAACGAGATAGAAAACCTTTTTTATGTCATGCGACACAAACGACCGGGCCTTTTCCCCGGCGATCGCGATTGTGACCTTCAAGACCCATAAATCCAGTTGCTATTTCATAAACTACTGGAAGCACCAATAGTGCATGAAAATTACAAAGATCACCCGTTACTAAAATTCTTCTCATTCGCAACAGGTCGTAAATGTCAGCGTGAAGTAACGGAATATATAAATTTTTATACTTTTAAGGACGGAATATGTTAGTGAACTGCGGAGGGCTCTTTGTACTTGTACAAATAAATAAACATTCATGAAAATTAAGGAGGGGCACGAGAGAGGGACAGCCGACCTTGCCAGACGCCGATGTTTCCCGACGGTCTATGTGCTTAATGGAACGCTACTCTGTTAGATTTATTTTCTCGTCAACTGGATTAGTGACATCCGTTTAAAATACTTTTACACTTACTCAGTGAACTCCCAGCGGATTACGGTCACGACTGCTTATCTGGCGCTTTACTTTTAAAGTATAAATCTTTAGATAACGATCGTACTTTAATTCAATTAATTCAAACTGGAGAGACTTTCATATGTTTACTATAGTTGAATGTTACCTACATTTTGTTGTTAATAATTATAATCGATATAAGCAGATGGCCACCTGACGATAAACAGTCACCGTCACCAATACCGTTCGTGACATCAAAGGCATAACTTACGCGGTGCCCACTAAGAAGTAAGCATAAGTTCCGCTTACCGTTGACTGAATGGGGTAATAGTATTAGATCTCTCATTCTAAAAGTGCACGCCGCTCGCACAAATTAAGTTATTTCAATGTGTAAAAGATAATAATTACTGTAGTATTTAACTTGTGTGCGCAGGAATTCTAAGGTAAACTCGACACAATAACGCACGCAAAGCCCAACTAGTAATTCGACTGATCTAAATCGGTATATGTGAGGGTAACGACAATGGAGGCGCGTGCACTTTTAGGATGAAAGATCTCTAAAAAAGGTGAGATACACGGAAAAAAGGCAATAATACTGAAACAGCTCCTTTAGTTAAGGACTCACATAAATTGCACAATTGTTCTACTTAAATGATCTTTCTTTTACAGACGCTTTAATTGTATTTGCTGGTAAGCTGTTCCTCTGTATTAAGGAAACAAATGCAAGTGTCATAGCCAGGTATCGTAGAAACTTACTGGGATCCTTGACGGCGGTGATGACGAGCTTGAACCCGTTGGTGTCGGTCCCCCAGTTATCAGTCACGTACTTGAGAGTGACGAAGTTGCTGCGCGTGAACAGCGCTCCCACCTGCTGCTTGGTGTTGCGGCAGGAGAGGTCCGCCTGAAAAATAAAGAGGCTTGAAGCTGGAGGCAGAAATCAAACTGGTATATTACAATGATTTGGAAGGTGATATCAGATATTCAAGATCAGATGAAAGGCAAAATTAAGTTATAATGTTTGGGAAAGGTAGAAAATACATAATCATGCCCGTGTGGGCGCTAAACTTATTTGAGTCATGTTTGTCAGTACATTCACAGAACTAGCAAACTAAAGTTGAAGGTAATATTAATATTACTTTAAATAAATTTGCTTAAAGAAGTCTAGTTCGATCTCAATACCGTCGAACATAAAGTAGCTTTTCAAGAAAATGAGCAAACGTGCTCCACATAAAGCAATCGAGAAGTACAATGTCTACGTTGTTAGTGTATAAAAGCTCTTTATTGGACAAATGCACAGGTCGTCTGCCCTGAGCTCTCAGGCGCCGGCAATATTTTCTTCATCGAGCCCGGGCTTACTGAGCGATGGCCGCATTATATCGCTGTCATATTTCAGGGAGAGCGATCGCAGCGACGTGACGGCCTCGGATTTAGTCTGAATCCTCCACAGCTATACATCACCCGAGTGGGGTGTCGGGGGTGACGGGGTGCATCGAAGGCGTTAGTTGCATCGGACTTTTCCAGTTCTTACTTCCTATTGTAAGGAGAACTTTAATAAAATTCTGCGCATGGGTATTAAAATGTCTGTGTACAGCTCTTTTTACATTTGACGGCTATTTCATGTGTCTTAGCTTTTGTTTGCTGTCGAAAGGACATAAAAAATAAAAAAAGAGAATGACAATTTTATTGTAAAGTCACATGTAATCATCGATGTCTATACTTTGTATACAACTATTACTTGACATTCGTTTTATGATATTTATTTCTCAAATTACATTTCACTTGCCTAGGAAATGCAAAATATTCCATACATCGAAACACTAAGTAAAACGCAGGATAGCTAAAACACGGCAAATAATTCTACTCCCTAAAAGTTAATCAAATAAACCCCGAACACTAAATGTAACGCTATAAAATAATTGTATGCCTCGAAGTAAGAAACGAGCTATGATTACAGTCGGTCTAATTTCCCATCCAATCTCTTCTCGGCCATTAAGCACGACTTTCATGCTGTAATTACAAACGACTTTGAACTCGCTACCTACTTTAAATTCAAGCTGTGTAACTCTCTCTACGTCTACATCATGAAAACTTGTAACAGACTCGTGGACATCTCGAGTGAACTCAGTAACTCGACTGAACATTGACTCGCCCAATAACCATTCCAAGTGGAACTTGGCAGGCGGCGACCCGGCTAGTGGACTTGTATCATTTCTGTAATGAAAGTACCTCGAACTTACTTGCACATTGTTTGTTGGTTATTATCTAAAATGTTTGACGCGTACTACGCATAGTTCCAAATAGTTGGAAGCCGTGTAGGTGGTTGTAACTTCGCCCTTTGTCTTTGTAATGAATCCGTAACAAACAATGTTCCGTTCCCCACAAACTTGTGTTACCCATCTGTATGTTGCTTGTGGTTTTGTTTATTTCCGTCAAAACTTTTTATGTTATTTACTATACACATGTTTCCTTTAAAGCTCTGTTTAGACCTCTACTGGTTTCAGACTGGCCTAATATTATAAGTAAATGTTTGATAAAACCTTACCTAGTCGTGAGTTATCTAGCGATGTTTTTTTTACTGACCAGCTTTCCGTTACTTATCAGTGCATGAACTACGGTAATCTATGTAAAAGAAATGTTTAAATAGTGTATTCAACGATGCCTCATATTTCATAATACAAAACTCATATTACAGTTACTTTCCTATCCCCAAAATATTATGTTCTCGTCTTCCAAATGACAAGAGCCATTAAGCAGAAACGAAACTAGATTTTAACGACGAAAAGCTTTTAGCATAAAATTTCATTTTCCAAGGGAAGATGGTGACGTCACGCGACGAGATCCTTGCTGCCGACATCAGCGATCACAAGGCTTTGCATGTCAAGGCAGATAGTAAAATATCACCGAGAGACGGCAAATTCCAATGCAGAGATGCGATACGAATTTTAAGAAACGGGAGAGCAGATATTTCAACTTCAAATACGGAGTTCATTCCTAGTCCAGCAATAAAACGTTTCTACCCGATAAATACTGGCTCACCCGACTATGTTTAGTCAACAAATAAATGTCCCTACAAGACAATTAATCATTCGAAGTATTTGAAAAGTTTCTCAATAAGCTCACACGTCTAGTAAAACAGAATTTCATCGACATTACATTTCGTTTTAAAATTCATTTTAAGATATCTCTCTAAGTAACCGAAGAACACGGGACGGTCGAGTTTAAATGTTTTAGGACAGACAAAGTTACCAAAACTTCGGCTGTCAAATGAACGTCCACAATCGTCTATAACACCCGCCGTAACACTTTAGATTCCCTCCAACGTTATTTCTTATTACATTTTGAGTATAATTTTTTGTCTGTGTATTCTTCTTTGTATTTATATTTCTGAACTTCTAATGCTTTTTGTATTAAGTACTCGGGGAGCTGACTTAAGCTAATTTAGATACGCAGAGTTATTGTCATGTATATTTATTTCTAGGCAAATACAAAGATTGTTGAGATACAGTCATTTTAATTCCATTAAATCAATATAATTATAAAAATCGATTTAGCGAAATCATTAAGATAGACACAACCAATACCTACTATTCGATTTGGAAAACAATAAAAAATAATTCATCAATTACTCTTGGCACCCATTAAAGTTACCATCGCGAAAGTTAAATGAAAATCTTAACATATACATCCTACTGTAACGCATATCCTAAAGTACAATTTTCTTCTTTGTCGTCCGTTTAATAGCCTTAGCTGGGAAAAGGCATAAAATTATAATGAATCGTATAACAGCCTCTGTGCGACCCGTTGAGTTAGGGAAGATTGTTTAGCGGCTCTAATTGTGTATGTTTAGGATAAGGATGAATAAACAGAACTGCCCTAAAAGAAAGCCGGTCGAAGTTACCGGCCCTCGCTCCGCCCGTAACGGCCACACAAGTTGTACGAACTCCTTTGTAGAAAACCGTTTTGACTGAAACTTGCCAAATTTGAATTTAAAATACGCGGAGTTGCGTCTTTGTTGGCGTGTTAATTATTTAACGGGTGCGATGCTACCTGCCGTCCGCTGAGTTCTCTCCTTCATTAACATTCTCACTGTGAATATTATATTTCTTAGTGAACTACAGCTTCTAAAGTTGTCCGTAGTCAGTTTGACTAAATACAACAAAGGGCTCGCGTTCGACTGTGATCGTAAAACAACGAGGAAAGTCTTCAACCGTCTCAAATTTAATTTGTTTACCTAATTTAATCAATTATTCCATTAGGAGAATAAAATAAAGATTTTAATTTACTTCAAAGAATCTGTTTTAATTTTATACGGACAAAGACTAATTTCATTAATATTTTCTTATAGCTACTCACAACAAGGCAATTAATTAAATATCATCAATAATTTCCCAAGAATTCAGATCTCATTAGCATACCTGAGGAAGGATCTCTTACAAATTAACGGCGGCATAGAAAGCGGTAATGGAGAATAAATGGGACTAATCCGGAATTCGGCGAGTAATTGCCGATCGCGACGTCTTGGAATCCCTCCAAATTGAAAACCATATCGATGGTATTTTCATTATTCTCCTGCCTTTTATTAAACTGGAATAAATAATTTTATGGAATGATCTGTGATATAGCATCGTGAATGGCTACCGGTGAAGATGACTGCAGAGAAAGATGAATATGAATCACATTATGAATCTTTTCACTTTAGCTATAGAAAGAGTTATATTTTAAAATATACTTAAAAGGGCTCGATATGCAGTTGGTCTCAGTTCACGTATGTATTTATATGAATGCAATTGAATCTTTTCATTTAATGTTCACGTAATTTATTACTTTTTACTAGAATAAGTGCTGGAACGAGTGATTATCGAACCACTACAGACACACATACGAGTAGACTTCTACTTCGGACTCTTCATGTCGCAGATGACAAGGATATAATAGTTAATATCTATAAGCGGATGATGTGTATAGTATTTCGGCTCATTTGTGTGCTGTTGTTATAAATTAAATAACGCAATTACTGAAGGTCTGACAACAAAACTTAATTTTATATCACATAAATGTAAATGTCTTGTTGAGAATAGAATTTCAGGTTTTATCGCTCAGCATCCAGGAGTATCCTCAGGGCTGTGACCCATCCACAATAAGAGCTGGTTACCTTAGGTGGTGCGGTAGCGTGAGCGCCATCGTAGACGTACAGATGGTCGTTGCAATCCAGCTGCAGCATCTCGAAGTGCAGCATGAACCGCTGCAGGATGCTGTGCGTCTGGAAGGTGACGGTGCAGTCGAGGTTCCTTTCGTTGCGAGACCACAGCACCCCGCCGTCCAGCTTGCGATACTGTCGTTGCAGGAAATGGTCCTTGCATAGCGAGTCCATGTAATCTGACAACAACAAATAATCAATTATTTCCTACTTTATAAGTACCTGTTATCTTCATTATACCCGAACACTACTTCGCTATGATTGTAAAGAATGGTTTGATGGAGAAGTTGGCAACCTATTCGATGGTTTTCGATTCAAATCTGCCCGACGGACTCCGTTTGGTAAGCCGAATATTTAAATCGATAAGACGACTATTATCCCACGACAACAACCGGGGACTTTAATTAATTTAGCGCTTTAAAACATGTCCACTGAAATATACGGCCTTAAAATTTTACAACTAATGGTCATTCATCAAAACCCCGGTTGCTATTGTCGATGTTCACCTCAATCGATTGATCATTTCACTCTACTTCATCCTACTTATCGCGGTGGAAATTTGATGTTTGTATTTTACGTGTATAAATAAGATGTTCACGTATACTTGAACCAAAATGTTGTTAAGCGAGCTCACTGATAAAGACAAGTATCTGAATTACTACAAACATGTATTACTTTGTACTCTACTGCCACAAAGCCTACTACGAGACGCGAAAGCCTCGAGCGTAAGCGCGTGTATAATTACAACACAACATTGTTGTATAGTACTTGCGATATCAATAAGACACAATTCCGTCACAATTGTCGTCTTTGACAGACGCGTTAAAGCGTGTCTCATCAAACGAGCGCCTTCATGCGAGATACTCTTTGTACAGCCTCCCGAGTCATCCGAGGCATGTCGTTCTTTCCACCATTCCTGTTATTTTACGTTAGCAGTAATTCAAAGTAAATACCGGCGTTGTGTCAGCAAAGACGAAATTTATCACATGCCTAATCTTATCACGTTCCCATGCTCGAAAATTTCTCTCGCGGAAACACAATTTCGACTATCTATTTGAGACGATTCATAAAATTGAATTTGAGTTTACTCAACTTCGATCCAGTTATCGGCTAGATAGTCTTATCGAGTGATCTTGGACGGTATTTGGCCGCGAGGCGCATCACATCTCTCGAAGGCGGAGTGGAGTGAGTTAGATAGTGAACTTGTGCCAATGTGCGGATAATCATGTAAGTACTTATGACAAAAAACAAATATATATTATTTTGTTATAATAGGAGAAATATTTCTAGCTGTTGCCTATCTGAAATTAATCTCAACCAATAACATCAGCTTTATTTAAAGTCGGTGAGGATGCGTGTAATGGTCACAGAAATTAATGGATTTACGAATAATGTTGTGGTGTTAGATAAATAATAATAATTGTTTTATCAATATCCCACAAAATGAGAGCTTATCATCGAACTGAGTATTGAAAACATTGTATGTTCGTGTCGACAAGGCTGGAGGGCCGGTAGACTATTTAATTAGTAAAATTGAATATCATCCTTACGTTTAACATGTATAGTACAATTCAACTATAAATGAATATTACATTCTATTATAATGTTATAGAATATATAATATTCTATTCTACATTATCTATCGAGCAAGGGATTCATTGTGCGAGAGGTTGGGATCCTTGATTCATTCTACGGCCGGTACAGAACGTACGCTGAGGGCAGCCCGTCTGATCAGCAAAAAAAGAACGATCTCCAGAAATACTCGAGCGCTTCAGATTTCAATTATATGAGGATTTGGGTATGGATAATAAGGAAATGAGCAAGTCACGATGTGAGTCACGTACTGTTTTATCTACCGCCTGAACACTGACTAGTAGCAATGTTTGCCTCTTGAAGATTGCATCACATCACGTATCAACATTTACTATATTTACAACGGTATACTTAATTTATGGTTTTAGCTATATCGCCCCATGAAAATCGTAAGATTATATTTTTTCCGTTATTATAAACAATTTCTTTAAAAATAAAGTAAAAACCAATCGCGCTCGAGTACTTCCATGTGAGTGTTTTTTTTACATTTTTGAACACTTGCACACCCTCCCCTCCCCACTAAAATGGAAAACTTAACATAATCTTTTTTTCGTTTTAGGACCTAATCTTCACAATGCAATAGGTCTCAATGACGCTTTAGTAACTGCAAACTCAGCCTTCCCTACTAATATTATTCATATTGTTTTCTAGGGGCGACTGCAGAGAAATAGCATTCGTGTGCATCGTGTTAATGCTAGCCTACACGTCTTGTGGGCCGACCCGGCAGTCGGAAGGTCTCGTTGATATGGTATCTGGAGAGACCAGGGGCCTGGAGGTACCCACGGACCTTATCGCTGGGATCGGCTTCGGTACTGGTGCAATACAACTAGTCATAAACGTTCATACAGACAGCAACGGAAACATCGAAGTCTATACTAATTAAAGAGAAATAAGTACAACCAAGATCTTATTAAGTAAAAGAGGCACCCACATTGGACTTCATAATACAGCTAGGAGAATGCAAATATGTATATGGTAATCCAGTGACCTCCGCAATTTACATTCAAGACAGGATCCACGATAATGGCCGCGCGAACAATCCGGAAAACTCCTCCCGTTATGAGCATTAAGAACATAATTTAAAGCCATTACACAAACCAAGTTAAAATTCACTCTCAAATGACTGCGACGGCTTTAATAACGCCCTCAAAGAATGTTCACGATGCTGAACGGAGTATGGTACGAATGCATCATCTAATGTATATTACCGATGGGCGTCACTCGGAATCGTCTCACGTTTTACTTCTCAAAGATATCGGGGCTTATCGTATCTATAAAGAACTGACGATAAAGGGAAAGAATCCACCGAGGATACGACAGCTCAAAGGTATTTATTGCGCATGACACGTTCACAAGACCAATATGCTCGATATGAGTTCGCATTTCATCTCCGCGAGTATATTTGACGCGCTCCCCATGAAAATCCGATCTCGTCTGTAACGAATGCTGCCTCAATCTTGTTCGAGAATTGCCTATTAACCTTCAGAATGATTAATTCGAGGGCCTTTTAAGTAATTTCTCGCTCTGTTTTCCGATCCTAGCATTATCCCGCTTAATATTACTTCGTTTCATTCGCGGAGTTCTCAACGGCTAGGTTATTGACTCTTATATTTCATCTTTTAAAATCTCAACGTTACGGCGATTAAGTGCGCCGAGTTGGCTTTTAATTGAAACTTTTTACTCAGCGTTATATTTTTATGTACCTACCTATATAGATTATGGTATAAAACTTTGTTATTTGAAAGGATTCGAAGTTATTGAAGCTGTTTAAAGACGTCTTAAATATTCTTAACAAGATACTTGACTCAAGCGTGGAGTGGGGGATTCACATGTAGTAGTAGGGGAGGCCGAGATGCTAAATTTGCAGTTACTAAAGCGTCATTGAAACCTATTGCATTGTGAAGATT